>NDGN011550218.1:4133-14956 GCA_002564285.1 Tympanoctomys barrerae | reverse complement strand
ATCTATTTCTTTCCTGTATTGTTCATTCAAGGAATCCATCATTTTTCTAATCTCCTCTATTTTATTTTATCAATTTCTTGTTTAGAAGCAGTTATCAATTCCTTTACTGCAGTGTTTTTCTTTAGATTGGGTTTCCTCCCTATGTTTCTGTAGTTGATTCTTTACTCATGCTATGAGTCCTGAGAATTCTTTTTTTTATATCAAAAAAGAATTCCACTCTGAGTTCCTCTATAACTTTTTCCTACTGCTTATTTACTATCGACACTATTAATTCATACATTTGAGCTGAGCTAGTAGGAAAGAATTCCATTCTGAGTTCCTCTATGACTTTCTTCTGTTTCTTATTTACTATCGCTGCTATTAGTTCATACATTTGAGCCGAGCTAGTGTCCTCTGCACATGTTCTGGGTGGGCATTGGGTTTCCTCCATATGTTTCTGTATTTGATTCTTATAAATTCAGGGATTTCTTTTTTCATTTCCAATCTGAGTTTCTCTATGCCTTTCTGCAACTGTTTCTTTATTTCAGAAGCCGTTGATTCATTGCTTTCAGCCATATGATTCCCAATTTGTTCTGTGTTCATGTCCTCTGCACTTCTTATGGGTGGGCTTGGGGTTCTGAGATTGCATTTTGTTCCTTCTCAATGTCATTTTGTGTAGCACTGTCTTCTGACCTTTGTTGTAGAGATTTGTTGCAGTTATAACCCTTGACCCTATTGAAGTTCAGGTGCAGATCTACAAAGTTTGGATTAATCCAGCTATGCCTGGCTTGGGTCTAGCTGCTGTGCTCAGCTCCTTCCTGCTGCTGCCCTTGGGGGTGAACCTGTTTTGCCCCTCTGGCAAGATGTTCTGCTCCTAGATGAGAAGAAAAGGAAAAAATGAAAAAAAGAAATCAAAAATATTAATCATTAACTGCTCCTTTCCATGGGCCAGCAGAAATCTACATTATAATTCTCTGAAGCATCTTGCTTCCATACATAGATATATCTTTCTCCTACTCCCTTTCCTATCTTTCTGCACATCTCAGTAATTCTTTCATTTTGAAGAGGTGTAATTCCTTTTCCCTGTGTCTATCGTACCCTTCATAGTTTATTTACTATTTGTGATTCTTACACTGTAGAAGCAGTAAGATACTTGCACATGTGGGCCAGACTTATTTCACGTAAGATTGTGGTATCTAGTTGAATCCATTTACTGATAAGAGTCATGAAATTAATTAGTTTTAATGATTTAAATTGTCTTAATTGTTTTTCTGCTTTGAAAAATGTTTCTTTACATAAAAAAGACAAAAACTTGGAAAGGGTAAACATTTTTGTTGATTTTGTGTGCCTTGTAATACAGTTGCATATAAGAATTATATGGAGTGATAGAAAATTATAAAAGGATCCTGAAATAATTTTAATTATTAATTTTTGTTGTATTTGCTTTATGTATTTCAATAGATTTAAAGATAACTTGTTAATGTACCAATTCCCCAAAACAATTTCAATATTCTGTGTTGCAAATATGTAAGAATAAAAAGAAAATCTATAATGTTGCATAGGAACAGCAATGTTATAAATACCCTGACACATCACTCATTTTACCTAAATGTTCTAATACATACTTAAAAAAAGCCTGGCAATTGATTATAACTTCAAACTATTAAGTTCACAATACTTCTTGTAATATTTCTGGAACCCGAGTTCATATGAATTTTATAACAAAAAGCCTAAAAACTTTATGAATTATCATTAAATGTTAAGTCCTTGTAAAGTAAATCCACTTATAAATATTTTATTTTTTAACAATGAGGATTATGCAGCATACTTTGAGATATAACTCATTTTGAGATATCAATCATTTTATTTTCTGATTCAATGTGGTTAATCAATTGTATGGTATAGTAAAGGGAATGCTTCCGCAGACATTCTGACTGTCCTTCTTCCCATCTCCATTAAGTGTACATTAAGGCAGCAGACTTTTAAAGGCTATTAGTGTATATCAAACAAATTGTCATAATCAGCCAAATTTATAATAATCAATGAAAATGACTGATGGAACCTTTTTAAATTGTTGTATTCAGCAGAGAAGCACAATTAAATTCTGGAATTGAAAGAAAGTACTATCCAATTTGTAGTCTGCTATGCAAAAATATTTCTGTTAGCTTTGGAAAAATCGCTGTTACAGTTGTTAGGATTCTAACTTAATCTGAAAAGAGCTAAAAAGGAATTCAGATATATCAAACTTCAAAGATCTGATAAATTCCATTCATATTCTCTGTGCTGACTATTCATAAATAAATAAATAAATAAATAAATAAATAGTAAATGCCAGAAACAATCTTTATCTTTTTAAGATAAATTTACTTCTTAATAAAATGGTGTTACAATGATATGCATTGAAAAGTAATCAAAAGGGCCAGGGCAATGGCTCAGTAGAATAAGCCCTTGCCTGGCAAGTTCAGGGGCCTGAGTTCAATTTCCATTTCTGCAATAAAAAAGAAAAAAACAAAACAAGAAAAGTAATCAATTGTAATTATACATTTGTTCTCTTCTCTTTTTCATAGTAACCTTTGTATTCAGAATTAAGAGATTTGTAAATATTTTAAAATCATTTGGCATAGAAAAATAACATCATCATTTCTCTGTTATAAAATACAACCTTCAATGTGTAACTGTTATTTAATATTTAATCATTTAATTTTTATCATTGTCTTTACATACAAGCATGTTTAACAACAACACAGTGATAAAAATATTAAAAAACATAAAATTAAATGAAAGTGTACAAAAACCAAAAAATGAATTCTGCACATGTGAGAGATTAAGAGACAAGATACATCATTTTAAGTCTAAAACAAAGTGATGTGTCTTTTTACGACAAATATTTTATATCTAATTCAAAAGAAATCAAAAGAAAGCCTGCTGACTGATAATAATAAACATCATAAGGAGACATTTTGATAGGTCATTTTACCCTTCATTCATGGAAAGAGCAGATAATGGTTTGTAATGTCAGAAAAAGACAAGGACATATGGAAATGAAAAATAACATTTCAATGATGTCTTAAATTATGTCACTTACATCCCACTTAAATATTGTGGCTTAGTGCTTTAAAAAATTCAGATGGTGTTATAAATTGCGTTTACTTTAAACATGAAAGTTTTCAGGTGAATCTAAATTAATGTCAAAGTATTTTAATCAAACACATGCACTACCACTAACATCCAGATTCCCACGTATGCATCCAAACATTTAAATTTATCTTCAGTTTGAGATAATTTAACATAGAATCAGAGACTCTTATAGATACTATAGCGTCAGTAAATTCTGGTGGGATAGTTACATTCTAAAATAGAGTGAAACATCTTGTAACATTTCAAATATTAGCACAAGTATTCTAAACATATCTACAACATTTCATTTGATTTTAGGAGCAAGAGTTAGTTCAATCTATATAGATCATATTAGAACAATCATTATCTAATAGGGTTTTGAAAAATATATTGCATAGAACTCCACATCTGTGATGTCATATTCTACTATATCACAAGAGAATATTGTGGTAAGAAGTATTTGGAAGATACATTAAACTGGTATTCTTATTGAAGAACTATTCAGAAGCTTCTGACTTTTAATGTTTACCCATCTTTTTTTTTCTGGTATTGGTGATTGAACGCAGGACCCTGTGCTTTCCAGGCAGAGACTTATGCCACTGAGCTATCTCCCCATGCTCCTTAATGTCTATTATGACTTTGCAAAAGGCATGATATATTGCATTCCAAACACATTGATAACAAAATTGTTTTTCTTCCAGGAGAACTTTGCAGACCTAATGATATAGTCATTGAGATATTCGCTGAAAAGTTTTCAGCCACTCAACTCTAAAAACAAAAAGAGTGTTTTTAATGAAAATACCTGTGTACCAGATTATTTGAAATGTTTATGTGTTACTTAGTGTTAGTAGGAGGCTAAGAAGTATTCCAAATATAAAAAGATGACATAATAGCAAGTATTTGTTTTATAATTTTTTCTCTTTTATCATTAATATGTGAATGGGACCTTAGTGAATTGGTTCATGGAGAAATTCTTAAAATCATAACACACCATGAAAACAAATAAGGGCCAGCCAGATAGCACAACAAACTAAAGTGCCTGCTTCAGCAGAACATAGGGGCCAGGCCTCCATCCTGGCCTGTGGTGCCGGCCTAGCCTCCAGGGTGCATTGAGACAGGGATTGAGATTGGGCCTGGTAGTGCACACCTGTAATCCCAGCGCTTGGGAGGCTGAGAAGAGGAGAATCACTACAAGTCCAATCTATGTAGCGAGACCCTATAGAACCTATACACCATGCTAAGTACAAAAAACCACAAATGAATATCTCAAAAAAACTTTTTCAGTTCCAGTGTTATCAAAGCTCTTTCTGAATAAGCACAAGTGAATTTTTAGAACCATCAGTGTTTCAGCTTCAGTATGTTTTTAAATTATATTAATGACCAACGGAAAGAAATCTTGTATTTACAAGTTTTATCAATGTGATTTGATGTTGAATTTTATTTTCATTCTTGGAACATTTGAAAATTATATTAATAAATACGTTATTCAGAAAAATAACAACAGTTAAGAAATGAGAATAAAACAACTACTTTTAGGTTAATGTAAGTGGTAGGTCAAAGTTTTTCAAACTTCAATGAGCAATATAATCTCCTGGGGTCTTTTACAAACACAGCTTCTTGGTACTTACTTCCCCAGCAATTGCAAAATCGCTAGGTCTGAGATCTACCCAAATAATTGTTTTTGTTTTTTAAATGTTGCATTTTAGTCTAAACTTTTGATCTATGTATGTCCCTCAAAAGTATGATAATTATTAGTTTAAAAGGTTCTCCTCAAAGAACATGATTATCTTTTCTTCAGTGAATACATTCTCTTTTTGATGTGGTTTTGTACTAATACCATGTCACACGTAGATTCAACAAAAAGATACATGTAGTATTGTCATTTTGTTAAAGAGTAGAACTCAACATCTTTCTCTTTAACCATAATCCTCATTGAAAGACAAAGGGGCTGACATGGTGGTGCACAGCTGCAATCCAAGCCTTTGAGAGGTTCAGGAAGAAAGATCACCAAGAGTTGTGGCCAGCCCGACCTTCATAGTAAGACACTATATCAAAAAAAAAGAAAATATAGTATTTCATAATCACTAATGACCAACACTCTTTAATAAAAGAAAAAAGTCCTTCCTTTTGCTTATTCATTACAAAATGACACTCCAACAAAGAAAGATGTATTTACAAGGGACAGGTATGACTTTATTTAGTAAAAGTTGCTTATGTCTTGAGAATCATCAGAAATAACATCTTAGAAATGCAACGAAATCTGCATATTTATTCTAAGCTTGATAGAAGAAGTGAGCATTATAGAGGAACTTCATTGGACAAAAGTGAACATGAAATCATAGTAATAAATGGAAGGAGCAAGGGCTCAATGGGGTCTGCTCAGAAGCTTTCCTGGTTTTCCAGGAGACTCCTCAATCTCAGGTGTGTTAGGAAACCCATGACCTGAGAATCTTTTGGGACGAAGGAGGTGCCAAGTATTACCACCCTAGATTTATGGCTTATGTGGTGGAAAGGAAAATCTCAATTCTACAATACACTTCAGGAGACACAGCAGTAAGGAGAAAGGAGGAAACTTCTTGATGGTTTTCTCAAATTTCTTTAGCTTAAAATAATATGTCATCTGGGGATACAGCTCAGTGGCATAAGCACCTGCCTGGCAAACACAAGGTCCTGAGTTCAATTACCAGTACCACAAAAAAAGTATGTCAAGTTACAACAGTTTAGGATTTATATACTGAGACAATAAGCATAAGTTAAATGAACACTAAATTTTTTCTCCTTGTGCTTCTCTAAAGAAACGAAACTCTGAAATATTGGAGGCTTACCAGAAAATCATAACTTGTGATCCACATTCTCTTAATAAATACTGTGCAGACACACATTTATTTTGCAGATACTTGATAACAGGAACAGTGGTTCATGCTAGGCTATAAAAGGACAAAGTTGATTTCTATCTTCAAAAAGGATCACAGTTATTTGACTGTAATTTGTGATCTTCACTAATGGTGTGGTGACACATTAGCCAATAAATATTATATGACTAATTTAAGGAAAGTTTTGATTTCTTTATATACTCATTTTGTTGTCTCACCTTTAATAAAGTACATTTTTATTTTTTCTTAAGGAAACACTAGAAAAATTTGGATTCTTGATCCCTTTATAGTTCTTTTATGTCTTTGAACATTTTTGTTTTCTTTATTGGCAGTGGGGAAAACTAAAGTAACATGACATTTTTTGGTAAATAAGGAATGGAAGTAGCACTTGATTTCACCAGGTAATTATATTACGTTCCCAACCTTTCACTCAAGCAGTGCAGGCTTGATTTTTGTATCGAACTATTAGGAATAGTTATTTAAAGGAGTGGTATTGGGCTGGTGAGGTGGCCCAGTGAATTAAAGCCCCTGCTTAGGCAGGAGTGTGCCTAGATGGCAAAGGACACTGAGTGTAGTGGTGTGCACCTCTAACCCCAGTGCTTGGGAGGCTGAAAAACAGAAAGGATCACTACAAGTCTGATCTGTGTAGTGAGACCTGTACGCCCTACACTAAATACTTAAGAAAAGAATTCAAATAAATAAAAGGAGTGGTATCAACTCCCAAGGAATAGAAAATTCCATGGATATGAGATGTCCGCAACCATTATAATCTCAAATTCGTCAGTTGTCTAAACTAAATTTACATGGCTTGGTATTATATATAATAATTATTTCATAGGAAGAGAGGAATAAAGGGAAAATTCATTGTCACATGAATTAATTTAAGGAATAGACATTGCACAATGAGTCAATAATGTGTCCCAGTTACCTGTGCTTTTGCTTTCACCTTCCTTGGTATTCTTTGTGGAAAACTTACATGTGATGGCTAATCAAAACTTTGAATTGTGATTAATCTTTTGAAATTATACATTATCTTATACACATATACCCTGGTATGTCTGTGTATATTTGTAAACTCTTAGAATTCATCCAAATAAATTGTTTTCTTCACCGATTATCCACTCGTCGTAGTCTCCTTATGTACTTTGGAAAAGGAGATTTAAAAAGAAAGAGTAGCAATGAGAAATATGACATACTTGATTAGAATCTCTCAATTCATTCTCAGGAATGAATTTGAAATATTTAAATGCCAAGGACAAGGGCCTGAGTTCAATCCCCAGTTCTGCCAAAAAATAAAAAATAATGAAATACCTAAATGAATCAAGCGACATTTTTAATCCATATAGCTCAAAAAGTGTAGGGATCTGTTGTTCTTACTGCTAATGGTTCTACCCAAACCCAGGAGACATGGTGGCAGTAATAAGAAAGAAAAATAAGAAGACAAAAGCTGGGCTAGGTGGTTTCTAGTCTGCCTGATGGGCAAGACTAACTCAAGGCACAACAAAACAGTCCTTTATTTATACTTTTGCAAAGTTGGCAACACATGATATAAGGTTGCTTAGCAACTAATAGCTGACTTTACTAAACAGGATGTTTATCTCAGGAGTGTGGTAGCTTGTTTGCTTTAGGCACTGCCCTCCTGTCCGACCTATACACATTTAATGAATTTCCTACATTCCTGTGGCTCCCAAAAAAATGAATTCATGAGTTTTCAAATTTACTATCCCATAATATAGAGTTTATACAGTAACTATGTAGAAAAACACAGCACAAGTATTATAACACACGAAAAAAGAAAATTGCTCTATAGGCACTCAAACGCATTTAAAAAATCAGACAATACCATTACCTGTCTTTCAGGTTTACTATGTTTTATACAGAAATAGAATTTCACACAGTCTTTTCTGAAGAAGTACTGTATCCATTCCCATATCTATATCCGTATCTACCCAAACTCTTAAGAGCCAGCTCATTCCAGTGAAGTTATCTAGATACCATCTGTACTCTCTGGTAAGTTCTAGTCCTTCCTAAGCAAGGGACTGCTCTTCTCAGTCAAAAAAAGTCCTCATGCTCCTACTGTAATAATCACTTAACTTATAAGCACTGACTCTGTGCAGAACATAGGCAAATAAAGCTGGAAAGACACGTTATCATCCTTACTAAAATATTTATTTAATTTAAATGATGATAACATGATCATGATAATAGGTGCAAAAATTTATATTTGTTTAATGTAATGGTAGAAGTGTGACCACAGTAGATACATTCATGGATTGAAAAGAAAATGCAACTATGTGTAAATTATCAATTCAATAGAGAAAGTAGAAGCTTTAGGTGTACTTGAACGTAAAGGAAACAAGACTTTAAAACAGCTTCAGAATTATAGGGAACTTCAGAAGATTATATGGAGTTCTCATAGAGCACATATACATTTCTGATATTAATATTTATCTTACTATGAAACTCGTATAAGAATATAATGAATCAATATCACAATATTATACTTCACTAAGTTTGGCCTTTATGCATATTTACTGAGATTTTACTAAACATCTTTTGTCTATTTTCAAATGTCAACATAGACATTATCTTCCATGTAATTCTCCTATGCCTCCTACTTTCCTATCTGTGACATTTTCTCAGTTTCTTTTTTTTTTTTTTTTTTTTTTGCTGAGAATAGTTTTGAGGAGTATTAATCAGATATTTTGTAGAATGTTCCTGTATTGAGCTTTGTTTGATTCTGTTTAAGGATCTACCATTGTTCACATTCACTTGGTCACCTGTGGGGATCGTATCCTTCAGATCTCACAGGTATAGAATTACTTTTCTCACCTAGCTGTGGTGCTGCAGTCTTCCTCTTGTCTACATTCAAAGTCAGGGAGCTATGCTGCCCTCTTGAGATCAGGGCATCCTCTCAAACTGGAATTCTTCTTCGAAAGATTTGTCTCGTGGCCTGCTCCGTGAGCCATCTCCCCATCCCCTCTGTACATATTTTATTGAAGATCGATGTTAGAAATCATAGTTTGTGTGCTCGTTGTCCTGAGTTGCTGCTACTTTTATGTAGGCTCAGTTGACAGAACAAGGACATTTATGTACATACACAGATATATCTATCACTTGTATCTGTAAATGTTCATATAATATCTGCACATTAAGCTAAATATGAATTACACTGTTGTTTTCATATCAAAGCCATACTACATGTATCATTTTAACTTTCTTTGTGTATCTCTGTAAACTCATGACAACCCTGTGTCTCTTCATTTTCCATAATCTTATTAAATTTTTCAATTCCACTATCAGGGTGGTATACTATTGTAATCACTCTCCTACACTTCCTTGAAAAGCAATTTTATCAACTGGAGTACAGTATTTCTCTGCAGTACCTTTGCTTTCAGCATTAAAAATTTCAATCATTTTTAACAGTAATTAGGCTAGCACTTTCCCTCTATTCCTTTCAGAGAAGTTGTTTTTTAAAGTTTCATGTTGTGCAAATCTTTACTCAAGCATGACTTTTATTATAAAAAAAGCCCCAGAGCCTTCTAAATGATTTGTTCTTCAATTTTTGAATGCATTAGCACATTTTGTGCTTTAAAGTTCCACTTCTTCTGACAAGTGTAAAGTATCATGTATCCTATGTTACTATGCAGGTCATTTGCCTGCACGGAAAACTCTCTGAGCTTCCCCAGGTCAACTCTGTTGCTCTCTTCCTGGGTCTGTCCTGTCTTCACTCACATTCACACACAGAGAGCCTACATTCTTCCACTGTGTTGACCAAAATCAACAATGCTTATATAAAATGGACAGCAGTTTAGGAGCTTCTGTGTAAGCCAACACAAATTCATATGGAACATTTCAATATTGTTTCCTGATGAATATTTAGGTATTCTTTATTTTGGAAGTACTTCCTATTGTACTGAAAAATTATTACCTAAGCAATACTGAGTAATATTATAAGATTTGTGCACCTGGATATGTTTCTTTTCAATCAAACTTTCTCCCTTTGGGACCATGGACATGGTCAGTGCACCAGTATCAAAAGCAATTTCTAAACATTTGATCTTGTGTTACTGTGAGAAAAATTCTTGTTTTTTTGTTTTTAATTTTACCACACATTTTCATTCTTTTATAAACTAGCAAAATGACCTAATATTCAATGACTTAAATCAACTTTTCACTTATACAAGTTACGCATTTTTGACCATATGTAATTTACAATGGGAAAATGTTGAATTTTCAACAGGGTGTATACTCTGGGGACCTTGTGAGTACCTCATCAATTTTTATCAAATGACAGATTTGAATCACACTCGTGGCATGGAAAATATTTACACAAGGTCATGAAAATGCCCTAAAATATGCTATTTTCCATTCTACTAATAGATAATTTAAAATTCTTCAAACTTTGAGCAATTCTTGTTTGTCTTGGATAATGCTTGCAAGATGTTTTTTTATTCTTAGATCCATAATTTACTCCATTTCTTTTGCAACTTCAAGATTCCTATGTTCCTGAGCCACAAAATTATGAATTGTAAAAAGAAAACTACTAATGTAAACATCACACTAGATTTAAAATAATGTTCTATGCTCATGTCTCAGCTTTCTGATTAAGATTTATGTGTTGTTCTCAGCTTCTCAATTTACATATAAATATTTTAATGCACTTATTTAACATTTTTGGTACACATATCTCCATAAAGAAAAAAATATATATATATTCATAATAATTGGGTCAGAGTATATCATAACCTATTCTTTTTGTATCTAACATTCTTTTTTCATTTAAAAGTTAGTTTTGGGGCTGGTGAGATGGCTCAGTGGTCTAAAGCACCTACTTAGAACAAGCTTAGCAAA
>NDGN011550206.1:1692-13631 GCA_002564285.1 Tympanoctomys barrerae | reverse complement strand
GGATTGAACTCAGGCCCTTGTACTTGCCAGGCAAGCACTTATTCTACTGAGCCATCTCCCTGACCCTTTTTTCTCCTTGAGAGCTCAACTTTTGTTCTTTGTTAGTTAACTTACAACCCTACACATCTGCATGCATCACTTGGTAGTACCAAAAACTAGAGGCCTGATGAGAGTTTCTTTTCACAGGGAATTATCACTGGCACATCTCTGCCACCAAAGATTAGAAAGATATTGCCTTAACCTAAAATCCACCATCTTTCTCTCAGACATGAAAAGGTTATGAACTACCTGAAAACACCATTCTATGGATACCATCCTGTCTGTTAAGCAAGAAATCTATTTGGAGTTGTCCCTCAAAATATTGCTTTAAAATCAAAGTGATCTTATCTTCTCAAAAAGCTTAGGAGATTAAATTTGTTTAATCACTTCCTAAATAAAAGCTTTCTCAAAGATATGCACATATGTATGGCCCACAGTGGCAAGGAGTAAAATTTTGAGTAGGCAACTAACATGAAAGAACATAGAGTGCAGTCCAACTTTTCTGTATATTTATCTAAAAAGAAATTTATCTAAAACAAATGAAGAATTGTTAAAAAATCAGGGCCCCAAAATTCAAAGCCCCAATCAAAAAAGGGCATCTAAAACGACTATATACTTCTCAGATGAAGAAATACAAGTGACAAATGAATATATGAAAAAATAATCCAACATCTATGGTCATTTGAGAAATACAAATTAAAACAACTCTAACATTCTATCTCACCCCATAAATAATGGCTATCATCATTAAAAAATCAACCAGAACAAATGCTGGAGGGGCTGTGGGAAAAAAAGGAACCCTTCTCCTCTGTTGGTAGGAGTGTGTACTGGTACAACCACTATGGAAATCTGTGGATATTCCTCAAAAAGCTAGGATTTGAGGTTCTGTGCAACCTAGCTATTCTTTTCTGGGATATTTTTCCAGAAGAACTGAAAAACATAATACCACATGATATATGTGCACCCATGTTTATAGCACCAAGATTTGTGATTGCAAAATCTTGGAAATAACCCAAGTGCACATAACTGAAGAATGGCTACAAAAGATATGGTATTTTTACACAATGAAGTATTACTCAGCTATAAAAAAAGATAAACTCAAGGCTTTTATAGGTAAATAGATGCAACTAGAGACCATACTCATAAGTGAAATAAATCAGACCCACATGTGTAAACATCGTATTGTCTCCCTAATGTAAGAACCTGAAAGAGAAAATAAAATTGGAAGGTAATAGATACTGTGAAAAGGAAAGAATTCGTACAAAGGAGAGCAACAACTGGGATGAAAGGAGAAAGTAAAGTAAGAAGAGGAAAATATATATATATATATATNNATATATATATATATATATGTATATACACAGGATAGCTTTGATCAGTAATGCTGATCAGTACAGCTGATTTTTGCTGATATATTGAAAGGAGAATATAATGATTAAATTTTTATCTCTTTAATTTTTGACCAATTTTGCTTGCTTATATCTGATAATCTTGCTTATATCTGATAATTTGAATACAACAAAACAAGAAATTTATGAGTGGAGAGGTATCCCACTCAAAGGATAAAATTTCAGTCAGATAGGCATTATAAATGCAAGAGATCTAATATGCAATATGGTGACCAGTTAGTAATATAGTGTATAAAAAATTGCTACAATAGATCTTAAATGTTCTCATTCAAAGAAATGATAAATATATGAAGTGATGTTGCTAATTTTCTTGATTTAGCCATTCGATGGTATATACCTATTTCAAAATAACATGTACATAATAAATATACATATATGATTTTGTCAATTTAAGAAAAATATTTTGAAATGTGGTTTATTAACAAATATCTTTAAATAAATACAAAGCCTCACTGCATCACATAGGGGGTACAGAAATACAGAAAGCACACATAAAATAAAAAACTCGTTCTCCTTCTCTTTTTTGTTTTATTCTCCAGAGGCACTAACAAGGCTATTTACATCAGCATTTTTTTCATTTATCAATATACATATACATTGTATAGCATTTTTCCCTCAAGATGAGTATTCTAAGGCATTCTTTGATATACAGTCCTCATCACTTAATGCATCTTAAACATCATTTCCATGTAGTATGTCTCATTCCTTTTAACAACTGTCCAGTATTTTATAGTTATGGACACATTATCATTTTGTTAGGTGTTTTATTATTAAGCAATTGATATTGTTTTCTTTTTATCTCTTTTTTTTCTTTTAAGCAATGATGCAATAACATGTTCACAATTGTATCTGTAATTGTTTATAAAATAAGATTCCTAAAAGGTGGATTGTGAGATGCATATTTTGGTTTTAAAAGAAAATTTCAAGTTGCCTTTTAAAAATGATTATACACTGATTAACTTTCCCAAAAACATACTAATAGGAGTAATAGGAAGAAAAATGATTCTAAATTGCAAAGCTACTGTGATGGATTGACAGCTAGTGGTCAACTTGTAATACCCAGATGAACTGAACAAGTGTGATACTGGGTATGGGAGGCCCACCTGAAAAAAAAGGGAAGGAGAAGAAGAGAAGCTGTTAGGAAAGCTGTGGGGAAATGTTGGCTTTCCTGGAGGAGCCTGTCATGCTGGCTTTCCTGATGAACTCAACTGTTCTCTTCCTTGGAGGAACTCAGGACCTTGCTGTTGCTGAGAATGGCTATAGTCCACTTTGGGAGAGCTCTGGTCCTTACTTTGAGCATCACTTCCTGGCTCCAGAGGGGAAGATGGTACACTGTTCAGTATCCTGGAGGAGTTTTTCATGCTGGCTGTTCTCATTGTTGGAAAGCTTGGGCCCTCATTATTCCTGAGGGTGTCTGTGGTACCTTTCAGAGGAGCTCTGGTTTTTACTTTGAGCATTGTTTCCTGGCTCCAGTGCAGATCCCTCAGCCTGCTGGCACAGATCCTTCATCTCACTGACACAGAATTTCTAGCTTTCAATACTGACCTTTGGGCCTTCTCAGTGCAAATCCATGAAACAGGCCTGCTTGAGAAATTGTCAAGGGCTCTTAGCCTCTAGTTGGACTTATTTGGGACATTGTTATGGGCCCTAGGTCTTCAGCTGGACTCATGCAGAACATTGTCATGGGATCCAGGCCTTTAGATTCTTTACTGTATGGACAGATTTCCTGCACTCTCTTTGTATATGACTTCTTGGGTCACTATTATAAAATAATCTTACAAATTATATGTCCTGTATTATATTGTTCACCTTGAAAACTCTGACTACAACAGTTACTAACAAGGACTCCCATCCTGCTAAGAATTTTAACATATATACCCACTGCTGTCCTCCCAGGTGGTGGGCAGAGCAGAAATTGTGCTGTCATTTTCTTGTTGAGACACCTGGAAACAGCGAGGCTGGGCCACTTGCACATAGGAACTCTGGCAACTAGGACAGATGAGAAGCATAAAGGTAGAAGCCTTGGGCTCTGGCATAGGCTGAGTTCAAATCCTATAGCTATTTTACATCAGTGTCATAGGCTTTGCTT
Organism: Tympanoctomys barrerae; assembly: GCA_002564285.1. Lineage (NCBI taxonomy): Eukaryota > Metazoa > Chordata > Mammalia > Rodentia > Octodontidae > Tympanoctomys > Tympanoctomys barrerae. Next base: position 10,094 of record NDGN011550206.1, on the reverse strand, counting down.
CTCTGAGATGATTATTTGATGCATCAATTTATATATGCCAAGCTCCCAGATATTTGTTGTACAACCAGTCTAGATATGTCTGTGAAGGGATTATTATTAATTTTTTAAAGGGATTATGCAGATGTAATTAACATTTAGATCAGTAGCCTTGGGTAAAGTATATTATTTTCCACCATAGTGGCAGACCCCACCCCATCAAGTTGAGACTACAGACTACTGTAGTCTTTTGAAATTTTCCTCTAGACTGCCTAGACTTGAGACTGACATGCTACCTATTGCACTAATGAGGCTCCTTTCCTTTTTTTTTTTTTTTTTATGTATTTGGTACAGGGCCTCACTATGCAGCTTGAGCTCACAGTGATCCTCCTGTTTTCAGTCTCCCCAGCACTGGGATTACAGGCATGTACCACCACATCCAGTCTTAGTGGCTGGCTCAGCACACCCAGGGGCAGGGCTGGCTTGGTATGTGGTGCCAGGGACCCCTAGTTTTCTAACTTGAGCTACAATTCCAGATTTTCCTTGGATCCCTGACCTACTGGCCAGTTCTACAGATGTTAAATTTTCCAGCCCCTATGATTGTGTGAATCAATGAGAAAAAGAATGGAAATGTAGAGAAAGAAGAAGAGGAGGACAGGGAGAGAGAAGGGGAAAAGAGGAGAAGATAAAAGAAAAGAAAGGAGAGGAGAGAGGAGAGGGAGAAGAAAGAGGGATTTCATTATTCTGTGTCTCTAGAGAATCCTAATACGTTCTCTAAGCCTCAGTTTCTTCCTTTGTAAAACTGTGGATTTACAGGTCAAATAAAATAATCTATGTTAAAAGCCAATGAGCCCACCCATCTCTCTCTCTCTCTCTCTCTCTCTCTCTCTCTCTCTCTCTCGTACACACACACACACCCCCTCTAGAGAACACCCAGTCCAGGCCCTTTCCTTTACAAATATAAACCAGAAGCCAAACTGCAAAGAGCTGAATTCATGAGGTCTTGTGTAATGTCAAGACTAGGGTGATTATCAATAAAATTCTGAAAAAATAAAAAAGACCAGGGTGAGGTCCACTCTGTGCTCTGGGGCCCAGTGCCTCACAGCAGCTCTGCCTCCCTGCAGTGAGCTGGGTATTTCCTGTTCATGAATGTACCCTATTAGCTCTAAATACAACCCACATAGGGTATGAATCCTAACTGCTTCGTTGTACTAGTGATGCCAAGAGATTTGTGAATGACTCTGCAATGTGTCACACGGTGACAGCTCTCTCAGTCTCTGCTCCCTTTCCCCTCAGTTTCACTTCAGCAAGTCATACAGGTGGGAGGAGAGAGGAGGGAAACCAAGGAAGGAAACACTTATCAGTGACAAAGTCAGCCCAGCCATTACCCAATCCCAGGTAAGTCACTTCTCCACCTTGGCTCTGAAGAAACAGGGACACTCTCACTACCCATATTCTACTATGACAGTGAGCACAACAAAGTTGGAGCCAGTATTATTCTGTCAAACATAGAAATTCCTGTATAACCAACAACACATTCTGGACAATATGAAATTGACCTCCAGTTTTGTGCTTTCAAATACCCTGTTATCACATCTTGCTGTTTCAGGTGCTTCAAATAAGCAGGCTTTAAGAAATAATCTAAAAATCCATTCATGGCTAAGTTCTCAACCCAGAGTGACAGTCAAAGTAGCTCAAATTAAAGTCTGTTCATAAATGCTTCATGAAATCAGCTAACTGAAATAGTTTTGGGTAAACTAAGACTTGTTCTAAATTTGGAGGTAGAGACATTCCTTGCCTGAGAAGACAGGACAGAAGCTTGGGGAGACCCATTCCCTTGAATCTGTAGCTGACCCTCCAACGAGTATTTCCTCCTACAACGCTGAGAAGCTTAAATTCAGGGATAAAATGATGTGAAATAATAGTCATATAATATTGCTTGTCAACATCAACAATACCCAGGAGAAATTTAGCAAGCTCTAGTAAAATAAGTTAAATTAGTTAAATAAATGATATGAATTTTGAGTAGGTTTTTTTTTTATTTTTTAATTTTTTTTTGCAAACCAGGGATAGAACTCAGGCCCTTGCGCTTACCAAGGAAGTGCTTATTCCACTGAGCCATCTCCCTGGCCATTGAGTAGGTTTTGAAAAGCTTAAAACTTTCCCAAATAAATATATTTCTGTAAATAATACAGTGTTGCAATTCTTAGAAAAATTTAATAAAATTATCTTTTGATGAGTGTCATCTTTGTAACTAGGCAAAAATCAGCTAAAAATCCATAGCTAATGCACAGCGGGGTGGGACGAGCCAGGCTGGATTGGAACACAGACATCTGTGTACTTGTCATTTGTGACTATTCTCACCGGCTATATTGCTTACATGATGGTGGAATCTGCAAGGGGCTAATCCCTTCCTCATACGCAAATTTAACTGGATGATTTTATTTCTCAAACTAGGAATAAAAGGAGAGTAATATTCCTTGGTATTATTTATTTTTAAACTAAACCTGCCCTATCAACCAGACAGCTCCCTTTTGAATAGCATCAGACAAACCATAGGCACACGCAGGCAAAGAACTGGAGTCGGGCCAGGCCAGGAATAATGTTGCCATTGTACTGCTTTGGCAGGTTATTCCCATCCACTGAGTAGGACTGGCCAGCCCAGGGGAAAGACATGCCTAGGTCATCACTGCTGGCTCTTTAGCGTACCAGCACATGCTGCCCCCCAACATGCCCATGTACAAGGAGGAGGTGGGGTGCTAGTTTCCTGTAGCTGCTGTAGTAAAGGACCACAAAGCAAGTGGCTTACACAATAAGAACATAGTGACTTATTATCTCACTAGATCCTAGAAGTACAAGATAAAGGTATCAGCCAGGCTGGTTCTTCTGGGGGCTATCAGGAAGATCCCATTCCAGGCTTCTCTTCTAGATGCTGGTGGTCTCAAGTGTTCTGTGGTTTTTTTTTTTTTTTAATGGCACCTTTTTGTGTTTCTACATCATTTTCCCTAAGAATATGTCTCTAAATTTTCATTCTTTGTAATAACACAGGTCATATTGGATTACAGTGCACCTTAATAACCTCATTTGAATTTGAATACTTCTGTAAAGACCCTATTTTCAATAAAGTCACAAACACAGATACTAGGAGTTAGGACTGCAGCATCTTTCCAGGCACCTGGAGAAACTCTTCATCCTGGACACTGGGTCAAAACTAATATAGGGAGTCACTCAAGCCAAGTGTAGCTTCAACTTTACTATGGACTCATGTGCTAGGTCTCCCAGCCCTGGTATCCCTGGAAACAGAATGTATAATATATTCATCTACCTCCTGCTCTGTGACAAGATCATTATAGCACGGGTCTCTAGTGTCTCGATAGCATCGCAATATTCATTTCCAAGCAAAGGCTGGGATTATTCAATTTTTCCAAACCTAAGAGAGCCACGCAAGTGACACATCTGTCAATGTCTATTGGCAGTAGGAATTTCTGTCTAAAGATCACAGAAACTGCTTGCACCCTCTCATAAAGTTGTAAATGCTACCTGAGATGGTAGGGAAACACAGGCACATACATACAAAACATGTAATAAATCTTTATCAGAGAGAAGGAGTTGACAAGCTTTGTGAACCATTTCAGGTTTTGTGGGCCAGAAGGATATTAGGTAGATATTTATGCAACAATAAAAAATTAATATTCATAATTTTAAAAACTTCAGAATACAATAATAGTTGACTACAATATTTTGTAATGCATGCCTACTGGTGAGTAGAATGAAACTGTTTTAGGAGAAGGCTATCATTTTACTTAATTGAGGTTTTAAAGTTAGTATTTTCCATCATCAAAACTGGTAGCAAATGTTCTTAACACTAAACTGCAATGCAGTATTATATATTTCTTCTTTAAAAACATCTTCTCACTCAGAAGGGTAGTATGTGTGACCCCAAAACACTGTCAATCTATATCCATGTCCTGGAATCAGGTAGTATTGCAAAGGAGGGGAAGGACACACCTAGCTCATGCTGCAGTTTTGCTGCTGTCGTACAAATGCTGCAGGAGACCAGATGTTTAACAAAGTAGATGCAACTATGTCCCAATAAAACTTTACTTATACACACTGACAATTAAGTATTATATAAAGTTCACTTATCACAACATATCTTACTTGTTTATAAGAACAACAATGTCAAAATATAAAAACAAAAAGAGAGGAGGATGGGCCTGACTTGTTTTTAGGATTGTAGTTTGGCAATTTTTGTTATAAAGGATTCTTTAAATGGAAAAAAAAAATTAAGCCTCTGAATCCTCCTTGTTAACTAAGATGATTGCTTCATCTCAATTTCAGCTGACAACCCCATAACATATAAATGTTCTGTTCTTTTTTTTTTTTTTTTTTTTTTTTTTGGTGGCACCAGAGACCAAACTCAGGACCTTGCACTTGCCAGGCAAGCACTTATTTCACTGAGTTATCTCCCCAGCCCTAAATGTTCTCTTATAAATATGGTATATGTGCTTTACTCCTGTGTTGAGTTACATACTGTATAACTTACTTCTAATAAACAGGTCAGGAAAGAGCCAGGATCTATGCAGCAACAGACTATGCTCTGTTTCTTTAATGATACTTCCCATCATCCAGAGCAATGCGTGTTATGGGGTGGTTTATACAAATCAATTCCTTAAATCTTCTCCTACAGGATCTTACCAAACTGTATCCACTCTCTGGGCCAGCCCTTGAACCTTCCCAAGAATCCTTCCTCCGGCTATTCCAGGCTGCTGACATCAGCCTTCTCTGCTTTCCCTTTAAATTCATAATCCAGGCCTTGTGACTTTATCCCAATAAATACTCATGTACAAATCCAACATCACACTAAGATAGCACCTAGTGTCCTTATTTTTCTTTCCCTTGGAAACAAATGAGTAGGTACACTCTGAGGCTCTGGGATTCTTGACAGGAGGCTGGATACTCCCTGGCACACCTGCAGGAATTAAGCTGGGCCACTGTCCACCCACCTCTCTGGTCCTGAGCTTTTTGCCAAGACCAAAATACACAGAGTCTACATTGACATTATTCCCATGGATACTGAACCACCACAGTTCATAGGAGGCCTGGTTTTCAGAACTCTAGCCATGACTAGGTACCAAAACACAGTACCTACCTCAAACTGATGAGTCAGAAAGTTGTTAATTACTAAAAGGTTTTTTTAAGTACAAAGTTTTAGGGAACATTGACCAAATACATTCCCAACATGTACCCTCTCTAAATACACAGAATCTCTCCTCTTATACGTAGGTCCCCTTCTTGGCATTTTCTACCTTCAAAGACATGGAATTAACTACAAAAATCTTCACATTGAAGCCTGATCCCTGAGCCCCACAACAATGATCAGCACGTTGGAGCTTGCCAAAAGTGAAATTTAAAGCACATGACCCTTATGCTTCCTTCTTGGATGTCTTGTAGTGAGAGATTAGTAAAACACTCCAAGATGTGGTAAGAACAGACAATATCAATATTACCTCCCCTGGGTGGGTGGAGCCATTTGGCACCAAAGCCCTGTCTCACCACGCCCCTGAGGTGTGGCAGAATACCAGAGTGCCACACCTTCTGGTGATGGCTCAGAGAAAACTAAACACTTTCAAAGACAAAGCAGAAATCAAGGCAGGAATCTCAGGAAGTGATACTAGAAAATGGTGCGGTATTGGCAGAATTTGCACAGCAATTGGAAAAGTTAATTTTTTAAAAAATCTCTCTTCCTTGGAAGTCTGGGGCACAGTTGCCAAGGTTACCTGTGAACTCCACAGCCTTGTTTGACTGGTGTTTTGGGCCCAGGGTCTTTCCTGGCCAATCTCTCTATAGAACATTCCCTAACTTACTGCATTCTCTAAACACTATAAGGGTTTGAAGATCAGGCTGAAAACTTAATTAGTATTATACAAACTGTGGGCTTCTAGTATTTCTAGTAAGCTTAGGAAGCTGCCAAACATTTCTGCCAGCTTTTCTGAGCCTGGAAAGGCTTACAAATGCTAATCCAACAAAGAAGCTGCCTGGGACTTTAATAAATGCTGTTTCTCTCACAGAATGAAAGTGAAATACTCAAAGGGAGGGGGCGTTGACTTCCTCATGTGAAGGAACAACTAGACCCTAAAGATGTCTGCTCCAAAAGAAACTCTAGGTAGGGAACAGACAGGTACACAGGTATCTGCTAAGTCACAGAGACCTGGGGAAGGGAAATTGCCTTTGTGGATAGACAGAACAAGTGTAAATCTTCTACTGCAGTAGGACCCATCTCCTCCAAGCCATAGGTAATGTTTGTGGAGCTCAGAGAAATAAATTGCAGTAGTCTATTTTCCTCAGTGAAGTTGAAGAATGTCAAGGTTTCCATACATGCTATAAAGGAAAAAAAAATACTTTACCTTCCTTTCAGAAAGATTTGATATTAATTATAGTAGACATAGATAGATAGATAGATATAGATATATATTATTTTTAGTAAATAAAGAAATAGAAAAACAAAGCAGGTGTATTGGCCAGTCTACACGTACCAGATTCTATGTCAAAAGGTTTCACATTCATTATTTCATTTCCTTGAAGGAAGGGAAGTTTGTTAATTTTGGAACTGACACCAGCCTGAAAAATTATGAAACTTGAACAGACTACAACTTAAGTGAACAACTGAGTTATCATAATAAAAGCTTTCAGCTCATGTCTGGCTACATGAAGAAGTCCGCTGTCTTGACTAGCATCTAGGTTCAGTAGACGGTCTGCCCCTGGTTCTTCAAACAACTATCTGGATTGTCTGCAACCATCCTCATCCAAGTGCTGCAAAAGGAAAGCTCAGTCTTTTGGTCTTTTTGTTGAGCCAATTCCCTGATTTCAATTATGACTTAATGTATACTGTTTACTGGTTATCATTGCTTTTTGCAGTCATTTATTTTTGGCCATTACTGAGTGTCTGCTATATGCCAGGTTTTAGGTCACACACTCTGTATTAAAGGTACAATCCCTGACCTTAAGAAGTCTGATGCTGATCTATTTTCCCTTGGGAGTGGGTCCAGGGACAATGGCAGTGCTGCAGGGTGGTATTAGGACAACCAATTCAGGCAAACAGCACTTCAACATGGAGAACCAGTGATGACTCTACTCCCACACAGGATCCAAAGGATTCTGGAGAATCAAAGCCAGAGGCAGTTACAAGTATTTGACACAGAAAAAATCCATCTAGTGATTAATAATGGAAGAAAATAAGTGACAGAGGCTACTCACAGCTGGGAGTGGAAACGGATTTGGAAGGCTGCTGAGTCAAGGGAGCATAATACTCAGGTATGTTTATCGGGGCACAGATTCCTCCATGAGCAAGGTGAGAGCTCTCAAGGATGTTCTTTGTGCACTAAGCTCAGAGATTCAGAGAAGGAAAGAGGTCATATAAACTGACAACCACACCAAGAAGGAGCATGACGTATAGTCAAATGACTATGGATTCAAACTCAGATCAGTTTAATCCTGCAACTGCTGCTTCCTTGGACAAATCACTTGAGTTTTATAAGCTTCAGTTTTCTCATCTGTTTAACAGGCAGGATATTTTGTTCTGATGATTAAATGAAACAATGTCTATAAAGTCCCTGGAACATTTTAGATAGCAAATGAGCAATAACTATTTCCATTTTTGAGGATAGTAGCAGTCCTGCAATAGAAGACAACACCCCAAAACACCTCTTCAAGTCTTACTGGGGAGGTGCAGAAAAGACTTCATTGGAGGCTTTGGCCTTGAAAAGTTCCGGGAACAATCATGGGGGTGAAGTAAAGCAAACTGAATGGGTAAAATGTATCTGATGCCGACCTGTAGCTAAAGCACAGGTGACAGAGTGCATGAAGACATAGCGAAAGGGCAGTGAGGGTGTAGCAACAGCCAAGTATCAACAGGATATTGGTACAGGAGCTACACTCTCCTTGACCAGAAGATGGTGGGAGTTTTAAACTGAATTCCATAAAGAAAGGTAATAACACACAGCCGATGTTTAATTGGAATATCCTATATACCAGACTCTATTCTAAGCACTTTACAATATCAGCTCACTTAATCCTCATGTAATCCTTTGAACCAAATGCTAAGAACTCTAAAACACCAAGAAGTCAATAATTTCCAAGGGTAAATTAAGCTAGAAGGCCTTGGATGAGTATTTAAAAGGAATAAGGTCAAGAGGAAGGAAGTTAGGAAAAAAGATGGATTAGAAAAGCATGACATTGGAGCCCTGCCCTTAGCTCAGTTGTTTAAGCACCTGCTCATACAAAGGAAGTCAGGAGCAAGATACTGCAGATCAGTTCAATTCCCAGGTCCACCTGCCTTACCAGACCTGCCCTTCAGGCAGCTTGAGCCAAAAAAAAAAAAAAAAAGAAAGAAAGAAAGAAAGAAAGAAAGAAAGAAAGAAAGAAAG
>NDGN011550204.1:9772-29922 GCA_002564285.1 Tympanoctomys barrerae | reverse complement strand
CAACTTCTGACATTGCCAGTGAAGCAGAAGACCCAATACTATTATGGACTACTGGACTATTTTCAATATTTTGCTGAATTCATACACCTATAATGTTTAAATGATGGAACTAAATTAAAAAAGCAGATACTGATGAATGTCCATTTTTTATTTGTGTATTCAAAATGGTTAGGATAGGTATATAGCTACATTCTCTTAATTCAATTAATACAGGGATTTGTTCTAATAGTGTTTGTAAATAGGATATCTTTTCTGCATCTTGTACAACAAATAACCACTAGAAAGACAATATGCTATGTGTTAATTATTAAAACTGTCCTACCAATTTGACTTGAAACTGTCTCATTGCTATTTGTTTCTCAATAAAATTATGGAAAAATAAATAAATAACACATTGCTGAAGATCTCCATGACCTTGTGCTTGGAAGGATCTAGGAAGTGCACAGAGGTGAGCTGTGGAAAGAAAGTGGATAAGTGCCCTGACCTCTGAGCATGAGGACAGTCTGAGGACCAGTTAGGCCAATGAGCAGGGCCTTTTCAGAGCCCAATGAGTGAACACAGAAGAAAGCCTAACTTGATATCAGACATTTGTTTCACAGGTGAAGGAGCTACCGGGCTGGTTCGTCATCAGGGAACCAGATCCTGTCTATGGTGACTCGTGTTTTTAATTGTTCCAGAATCGTTACTATTTTAGCTTTTAAAGTTATGCATTCTGGGAAATTCCCAAAGCTCAAGCAACTGGTCTCCAGAATGCTGCCTCCTACTCAGCTGTGTGCCTTAAGAAAAACTATTTTCTGCCTCTGGACTACAACACTTTCATCTCTTAATTAAGTGGGAAATAGGATAGAAAATCTCTTCATCTTTCATATAGGATTCTTTTGCCATTATTCTAGGATACTCTAATAACAGACAATTAAGCCCAAATGTAACCTTTCCATGTTGGCGGTGGGTGTATGGCCATCTATGCATTATTCCTTTCCAAAATAATTATACCTACCAAGTACTGAGTGTCACAAGGTGCCACGCATTGTGCCACATATTCTATGTTCACAGTCCCCTTTAAGATCCATGACGTCCCTGGTATGAGTGTCACTGTCACCACTTTATTTGTTTATAAAGAAATGGAGGCCAAGAGAATCTGAGTGCTGTGCCCAAAATAACCATCAGTTAGAGACTGGTCCTCATCTCTCACCTGCCTATTTCAAAGCTCCTGGATTTTGCTGCTCTGTTAAAGCAACTCACATCTAATTGTTCAGTGCTTTCATGTCTTCACTTGTAAAATGATGCTCTCTCTCACCTTACCCATTTTACACCTGTCCTACGACAAGGAATTTCATATGCATCATCTCATCTCATAACTGTCTGGCAGCATTGTCATGAGATCAAGTAAGAGTCTTGAAAAATTAAAACTTGTCTCTAAACAAAGAGATTGTTATTAATAATGCCTGGAGAAAGCCCAAACATATCCATGAATTTTAGACAACCAGGATGTGGCAGATCTGAGCAAATGTTTTCACTCTGAAATAAGCTCTCCAAGCAGGACATTCCATGTGTCTGACAAGACAAGAACTTCAACTAAAGAGATAAAAATATTAGAATAAAAATGGAAGCAAGAGTCAAGGTATCTAACAGCCAATCTCTAAGAATCTCTTTTCATAAACATGAGAAGCTACTGGAAATGAAAAGATCTGAACACTTAGATTATGTTTCCAGGCTGTCCCCATATCTCATATGGTGTGAAAATCCATGTCAGACACTGCCTAGTCCTGGGGACTGGACTCTCCACTCACTGAGAAGCTACACAAGCGCTGGTCCAGATGACAAAAAGAAAAGCAACTTCAAGGTAACAATATGACTACAAGAGGTAGATGACAAGCTCCGCACAAGAACCCAAAGATGTTCTGGAGTAAGCCCATGCCTTAGTTGCGGTCCATGAGGATTTTAGGTGTCAGCAGACACTATTTCCATAGAGGGTACAGGGAGGATTCCTGTCTTCACAGCCTGAATCTGAGTCTACTTAGACAAGCTAAATCTGTTGGCATTTGTGCACTCTGTAGTACAAGGTCTACTGACAGCCCTGATTTACCCACCAGCCTGGGTGTGCATTTATATAAAGATGCAATAGAGTTCATGGGAAGCTGAGCTCTTACCCTGAAGCAAATAGAGCTTTCCTAAGGACTTAGAGACAGAAAAGTAGAAAAAATGGCCACAGAAGATACTGGTCATGATGTGGAACCCCCTTTTCCAGTGGGCAAAAGCACCCTACCTATCACTTGTCCTATCTCCCAGCATGGGTGCTTCCACTGGAGGACAAGGAGCTGCTTGTCTTGTCTCTCCAAAACTTTCTGAGGCAAGGAAGGCAGGGTTAGGATGGTGTTGAATTGTTTTGCTGGTACTGCCAGGGCTAAGCACAGGGCAAATACCTGGTGATGTTTTCATTATCCAAGTTCACGGTCCATCTCCACCCATGTCCTGTGCCTACCAAGAGTCTCTAAGCCCCTCCACAGCTGGCTGATGCCTGAAAGGCAGTGAGCACAGGGTAGCCAAGGCTTGGTGTAACCATTAATTTGATTAGCACAAGGACTCAGTTATGATTGATGGACCATTTCCCCATATTTTCAACCATCCTTGCCCCACACCCCTTGACTACCTGGATCTCTGGTTCTCTCTTGTTCACAGAACTTCTCCTGCTTTCCTCCTCACCTCTTTACCCAGAGCTGTTCAATTAATTTGCTTGCAGAAAACAAAATCCACTGTGGGGAGCTTTTGCTTTCTAAGGCTGAAGGCCGATTCCCTGCTGTCTTACAACTACTTCTACCAGCAGCGAGTCAAGAGGAAGTCGTTAGGAAAGAGAGCAGCCCACCCCACCAGCTCCCTGGGCCCCAGTGAATGTGTGCTTTGCAAGCTGCAGCTTAGTTACAAGCAGGGAGGGGCAGAGGCGGGAAGCTGGGGAGAGGGAGGTAGAGGTTCTGCCCAGAGGAATGGCCTGCCTGGGAAGCAAATACTACAAAGTCTGGATTCCAGATTCCAGGGACAGCAGCCCCAGCTGGTGGGGAACCCTTCTCTTCCTAGTGACTCCATGCTGTGTCTCTGGCTGCCTGCTATTAACATGGACATCTGGTGGATGGCTGGTTTTCGGCCAAGGTTCACTCCTGAATCTCTATAAGGTACTTGGGGACCACCACATCTGCACAACCTCTAGACTCCATCTTCACTTTTCTGCTCAGAATTTTCCCAGAAGAAACAACTTCAAAATGTAGCCACTTGCTCACAGCCACAGTGACTTTGCTGTGGTGGTTGCTGGGCTTCCATTGCTGTGCTGGGGACTCTAGGGACAAGTCCCTGCCTCCTCCAGGTCCCCAGGTGCTGTGCTACTCACATCAATGTCTCAAGAACTGGGTCTCCTCCCTGCTCCCTCACCTCTCCTAGCTGCCAGGCCTTCCCAGCACTGGGGACGTCAGCCTAGAGACACTCCCCTCTTTTCTCCCAATTCTCATTTAATAAACACATAACTCCTCCCATTCCACCCTTGCGCACACTATCCAGGGCTTTGTGCAGCACTCGCACTTCCACTGTCTGTCTTAGCAGCCATGTGGTCTTCGTGTTTTCTTTCTAAATTGTACTGTCATCTAATCATCAAAGCCTTAGATGAAGCTGAGCTCAGTATCAGGTGACGACCTATGCTTTTGCTGAATGGTGGCCCATTTCTTTCTAATGTCAAGTCTCCCTTTACAGATGGGAGGCAAGGAGCATTTACGTGACTTGCCCAAGGCCACACAGCCACTGTGGCCAAGCCAGTCTTCTAATGCAGTGCACCTCCATCCCAATCCATGTTCTCATCAGGCTCACAGTGCTTCCCTCCTGTCACTGTCAGCCAGAGCTCTCCCAGGCCAGCACCTGGGACTCCAACTTCTCTACTCACCCACTCCCTCTTTGCTGCAGGAACGCTCCCTGTGTCTCCTCCAGGCTCCAGCTGACTTTCCTGGACTTGCTGTTTCCATAAGGAGCATGGCACACCCTCAGCTCGCACCATTCCTTATCTCCTCCTTGATCGCCACTAGTGGAGCCATACGAAAGCTCATCTTGCCCATGTGACAGGCAGAGGTCCCCAGATTTGCTGTGGCACTGTGTGGGGGTCATGGCTAGGGCAAAGCTGAATGCTCCCAAAAAAGCTCACCCTTCACAGCCAACTCCCTCCTTGGGACCCTGTCCAAACTCAACGCTACCCACTTCTTCCATTGTCAGGATGTCTCAGAGCACAAGCCTGAAGCTGCCACCCAGACATGGCAACCCGCCCCTGCTCCGACAGCCAGCATCTGCCCACAGGCACTCTCTCCCTGCCAGTGAGACCCAGGGGCTCAGCCAGACCTGCTCGGTCTGCGTTGGCCCACTTGCATTTTGCATCTCCTTCTGCTCCCTCTGGTGCCGAGAACTTCAGTGGAGCCTCTGGGGGCCTTTCCCTCATCTTGGCTGGGCCTCTGCAATTGAAGCTTAATTTAAAAACATCCCATCCTCTAGCTTTACAAGGAGGAGCTTCTGTCTGCTTTTCTGCCCAAATCTGCATCTCGTTTGTTACCAGTACTTTCTCCCTTTGGGTCCTTTCAGTTTTCCAGAGCCTATTAAATCAGCCAAGTCCACCTTATTTGCATAAGATGAGTTTAGGATGTGCACATTTCCCCTCCTTTCATGTCTTGGGCAATTTATTCTTCCTCTTCTTCCACATGTCACATGCTTTTTTTTTTCTCTCCTTCTCCACTATTCTGTTCTCCCACGGCTGGGATTGGAGTTTGATATGGATTTCACTAGCAGTCAGCTTCTGTTACTCCACGTTTTGGGGATGGGAGAAAAGGGTGCCTGCCATGTGATTCTGGCTTGGAATCTGGGCATGCTAATTGTTTGTGGGAGGAAAAAACAAGCTGCAGGCACCAAATGGTGAGGAAAGGTGAGTGGACTAAGCCTGGGGCTGTGATGACCCGACTTCTCCACCCACTCCAGCCCATCTTAGAAGTTGGGACCTCCAGTGTGATAAATGTGATTGCACAGAAGGAGAGCAAGAGACGAGGTGGGAGGAAAAGGGAAGGGAAAGGGGAGGAAAGCTTTCTGGCTTTGGAGAACAAGCCCCTAAAACATCCAGCTGGGAACAGAATGGTGCCTCTGTCTCTAGATTATTAATCCCAGGAAACATCGCTTAAACCACTGTAGCCTGTGTTTTCCCAGGCCTGCAGCCATTGTCACTGTACTTCCTAACACTAATCAGATGCTCCCAGGTCCAGATCACCACAAAGCCCTTTGGACTCAGACCCCAACTCCCCTGCCACACACACACACACACACACACACACACACACACACAGCCTAAGAGAAAGGGGGTGGGATGCCCACAAATATTCTGCCCTGCTCTTTCAATGCCTTTAGAGTGCCTCCCCACCTAAAAGGCTCACAGTGGGCACTCATCGGGTTGTGATGTCATTTCAGGAACAAGGAGAAGCGTCCGTGCATGTCAGACCCTCCAACTTGCTTGTTAATGTGTGATGGGCCCTTCATAGGAAGACACCTTCCTGACCCTCTGCTGGGGCTCAGCGCTGGAAGGCCGGCTCTGCGCACATGTCACAGATGGGCCTCGGAGTCACGTTGACAGGACTGAGTTCACATTCTCTCCGGAACCCTGATTGTAAAAAAGGTGAGAAAATCAGTGGACACTGACAGCCACAGATGTAGGCTGTGGAGGCAGGCGGCCTGGGCCGTGTGCTGGCTGCACCGCGTCCTAGAGGCGAGAAACTGGGAAAATTGATTAAGCTCTCTGGCCTCTGCTCCCTGATCTGTGAGCTGGAGATCTCAGCAGTGCTCTCCTGTAGGCTTCTTGTGGAAATTAAAGGGAGCAACCCATGAAAGTATTTGTAACAACTCAGAACACAGCAAGCGCGCCATAAAAGGTGCTGTTATCGGTCTAATGTTTAACATTATCATTACAGAATGGATGAATGTGTGCCCCTCCTGTTAGTTACTTTTCTGTTGTTGCTGAGACAAAACACCCAAGCCCAAAGCTAAAATGGGAAAAGGTTGCTTTTGTAGCTCACAGTTTGTTGAGGTTTCAGTCCAAAATTGACTAGGACCAAAGAGGATTGGCTGGGCAGAGGGCATCACAGGGCACCGTTCCGGGAGCTCACAAGGTAGCAAAAGCAACAAGAGACGTTAACAGCGCTAAGGAGAAAGCTCAGCAATCTAAGTACTTGCCTGGCACGTCAAGGACCCAGGTTCAGACGCTGATACCACAGGCCGTGCCAGCCCCAGAACCCTAGGCACGCAGTTCTGGCCCCAAAACCAGGCATCATGGTATACTCCCATAATCCTAGCAGTGGGGAGGCTGAGACAGGAGGATCACTAGGAGTTTGAGCTGTGTAGCAAGACCCTGTACCAAATAAATAAATAAATAAATAAATAAATAAAGACTATTATTTTTTAAAAAGACATTACCAGCATCTTTCTGCCTCTTTTATGCTCTATCCAGGCTACTGGGAATAGGGAAGTGACAAGCCCGCCCATCAGCAGACTAATTTAGGAATCACTCAGTCTTAATCCCAGCATTGCCCCATGAACCATTCACACACTCCAGATCTAGCCACCTCTGAAAAAGCCCCTCTTATGACCACATGAGGCTTAGAAGAAAATACCTAGACACAAGCCATAAGACCCCCACAAAAAGAGAACTTGGAAAAAGTATCAAAAGAATTTGAGAAAAGGATACTTTTCAAAATTTTACATTGAGACACTGTATTAGCTAGTAACTGTGGTAAGGAAACCACCCCATAACTCACTACAGTGCTTATTTTTTCTTGCATGTCTGTAAACTGGTTAATGTAAAAGGACCATCTCTGCTTTGAGCTGCAGGTGGCTGGATGTGGCTCTTTCCTGTGGCTCAGACTCAGGTCTGTTCTCTTTGCATTCATTCTGAGGTTCAGGCTGACTGACACGGGACAGACAGCTCCCAGGGGAAGCTTTTCTCATGACACCCATCAGGGAGCAGACATGCATGATTCTTTCAAGAGCTGGCCTCAGATCCACTGTTAATTCCACCCGTAAACCTCAAGCCACAGCAGATCCTGAGCCTTGCCCGGATGTAGGATGGAGAGGTTCATGGCACATTCAGTGAGAGTGTGTGTGTATCAAGGTCAAAGGGCCAGCAGCACAGATCCAGGGAGGGACGAAGAATCAGGAACAATACTTCTGTCCAGGTCAGGTGGACAGGCCTGCCTCACAGCCGCTGTCTTCTTCCTGGTCTTTATTCTTTACAACTTCGTGGTTCTCAGTCCCCTCCATGAACACCAGCTACCCACGGACACAGCTGCCTTGCAATCCATCCAGGATGCAGCAAGAGCCCCCTTTGAAAATCACATACTTTCAAGGACCTGAGCCACACTGCCACTTGATAGAAGTCCAGTACCAAGGGGCCCGCCTCCCACAGAATTCTGGGAACCAATCCTGAGCCCCCACAGCAGGGATCCTGAAGTCTGGCCAGGCAGGCTCTAGTGCAGCCGCTGGGTTTCCAGTGCAAGAAGAGGGAGAGGGCCCAGAGCTGGACCCAGCATCAAGAAGTATTTGACCCCCAACTAAAGACTCTGCCTCATTTTGAGGACAAAGTACAGTTAATAGCTTTGAAAACACGCAGCTGGAATAAAAATTGTTACCAAAGTGTGTTCCTCAAATTTTAGATAAAAGCAATTGCTTGTGAAAGCTTTAGTCTAGCCAGTTGCATTGAGTGCAGTGAGACATCTTAATACAGCTATCATAGACAGTCGGGTGTGGACGACCAGGAGAGGTTAAGAGGACACTGCGGATCTGGAGGTAAACAGTACCTGCCTGTGTTACCCCCAGAAGACAAGAGAAGGCTTGCAGGGCATAGAGAACAGTCCCTTTCCCTTCTCCACAGAGACCCGCAGAACAGCCTGCCTTGGTGGGGCTTGGCTGCTCCTGCAGAGACTCCGCTGCTGGTCTGCATGTCCACTCTGCCACGTTCAGGTCAGGCCATGCTTCTCTGTGCCTGCCTGGGCCCTGGGACAGTGCTTTCCCATTCTAATGCTCCAGAGTAAGAGCCTTTTTTCCTCAAGAAACTCAGAGTCAGGGCCAGGGCGATGGCTCAGTAGAATAAGCGCTTCCCTGGCAAGCACAAGGGCCTGAGTTCAATCCCCGGTTCTGCCAAAAAAAAAAAAAAGCTCAGAGTCTCTGCAAATAGACAGACAGGAAAATCAACATTTCAACAGACTTTGAGCGTGTTGTGACAAAGCCCAGTTCCTGACATTGAGGGAGACCAGAGCAGAACCATCTGGCCAGTGAGTGAGCAGTGCAAGCATGACCTGCCTCACTAAGGAAGGCACTCTTGAGCAGCCTGGGAAGAGAAAAGCCATCAAGCAAAGGAGAGAAGCGTCTGAGACTTCAGAGAACTGCAGGTGAAACTTCAGTGGCAATGAAGTCATGGTGAGAAGAGGCCAGAGGGCTGTGGAATGGCTGGTCCAGGACTCCATTTCAACCACAGCAGAACTGAATGGGCACTGTGTCTCCAGGGGAAACATTAGAATATGTCTGTGCCACCTCTTCCTCCTCTATTTTCTCTAGTGTCACAAGAAGGACTCCTCTACTTCCAATTCCCTTTTTATTTCCCAGTCAGCTGCCAAGTACCCCACACCTTCCTGGTGGGAAGACTACTTCTGAGTTATTGTGAGCGACAGGTCCAGGGGCAGGACTTGTCAGTTTCCAGTAGCTGTGTGTCCCAACACCTCCTCTGCCCTGCCCTTGAACTGAGTAAACTTGGACAAGTCAGTTTGTCCTGTAGAACTCTTTAATGTCTACACCACATGCAAGACCTGGATCATAATGAGGAGTTAATTTAAAAAAAAAAAGAGGGAAGATTAAATGATGAACAAATGAAGGAAGGCAAACCTTCTTCACCAAGGTGAGAGAGTAGGCAATCATGGTGAGATAAGCAAATGTAAACTGTACCCCAAATGATAGTAGATGAGAAACTATGTTCTTGCTTATAAAAGTATAAAAATATTTCATTACTGATCAGCCATACACGGAAGGCTTACAGGAAGAACACACTACTAAGAAAATGATTTCTCTTGTGGAGCATATCCAGGAGTGGATGGACATAAATGAGTGCAATGAGTGGTTATTTCATGCTGAGCACAAGGCAAATATTTCACACATACAAAGATTCTTACCATTGGTATGTGCCACCAGCTTTCATCTAAGGAAACTGATGCAAAGAAGTAAATTAAACAAAGAAACACATGTTGGAAGAAGAACCAGGTTAGCAATACAACTAGGAAGCTCCAGTTGTCACACAACTCTATTGCTACATAACACACACAGGAACACACACACACACACACACACACATCCCACTGAGAAATGTGTGATCTGCCCCTGATGTTCATTGTTTCCAGGAAGGTGAAAGAAATAAAGATGGAGATGAAGGAGATGGCTGGGTATATTTAATGAACCCTTTGAAGAACTCCAGGGTTATACTCTAACACCCCCAGTGAATTCCTGAAAGAACAGATAGTGCCAAGCCCTACATGGACTGTTTTCCTCATACATAATTACTTAGGATAAATTTTAATGCATAACTTAGCCACAGTAAGCCATTATCAACAGCTAATAAAGTCAAACAATTATAACAGTGTACCATAATAAAAGTGCCAACATTACCATATTTGCACATTGAGGCCATTATTAAGTAAAATAGAGCTTACTTGAGCACATTTCAGTACTGACAGGAGATCTGATAAGTGAGACAGGTACAAATGGCTAGCAGGAGGGTGCCATACTCAGCATAAACAAAGGAAGGATTCATGTCTCAGGTGGGATGCAGCAGGATAGTGTGAAGTGTCTACCACCACACTACTCAGAGTGGCATGCAATTCAAAACTTGCTAATTATTTATTTCTGGAACTTTCCATCTAATACTCTTAAATCTCAGTTGACAGAGTAAGTGAAACCATGAAAAGTGTAGCCACAAAAGTGAACAACCACTGTACTGATATTTTGGATATATAAATGAATACATTGTCCAATCACATGAGGACAGAGGCCAGGATTACAGGACCTGAACAACCAGTCATACTCTAGCAAAGTCACCTCACACTGTGATGTTCACCAGGGAAATATATACACAGAAGAGAGAGCATCTTAAAATAGATATTTCAAAAATATCTAATTGTTTTATTTTGTTACCCAAAAATGATATGTGGTCTACTTTTAAATTTTCTCACGGAGAAACACTTCAGAAATTTGAAGATAGAACTACTCAATCTTTCAAATTCTCAATCCATTTGTTGAAATTAGAAAAATGCTACATTTCCTGATTTGTTTTTCAGGAACAACTGACATAGAGGAAAACAGAAATTTACTAGCCACACCAATAAAAACTTTCATATTTCTGGTAGATGAGATGGAAATACTGAATATCATGATTTAGTAAGTGCAGTCAGTAGTATATTTCTTGTACTAAGATCTACATATCTTTGTGAAAGCTATTTTGTAAGCAATGGACAGACAATAAAACTACTGAAATAAACTCCAGCTAAAAATTGATGCTTGAGTTGCTTTATCACAAAGTGACAGGCCAAGACTCAATAAGCATAATGAAGCATATTCAATCATGGAAACAAAGCTTATCAAAAACTTTAGGTACTTTATCTTTAAATCAGTACTATTTCTTTCATACATATTATTATACTTAAACATATATACTAATACATAATATAATTATTAACATGTATGTTTTGCACATTATATGTAAAATAAGGCACATGTCAGCCTATATTTGGAAATACACATATTGGAAATCCCTATTCAATGACTTTTTATTGCTTGAGAGCCTAGTAGAATAAAAATGTGGAGACACTGGCCTGGGCCACTGTAGAGCTCCCAGTGTCCCCCCTCTCAGCCCCTTTGCCCATTCTGTCTACTCCAGACAGAATGGCCCAGCTCGTGGCCCAGCCTGGAACAGCTGACTGCTCTCAGTACAATGGTGTGCATCTCCTACCCTACCTTCACTGTGCTCTGTGCTCTGCTCCTTCTGGTTCCTTCCAGACCAGCACAGCACAGTGGTAAGCGTCTGCCTCTGGCACCGAAGCCCTGCACCCCAGGCCTGTCTCTCATGCTTAGCTCCCATTCCCTGAACACATTCCAAGGCTAAACATGCCAAGGGAAGACACCAAGCAAGTTTTAGCCATTGATGTATAACCAAAGCCTCACCTGGTGCTTGACAAAGTAAGTGGGCAGTTACAAAAGTGGATCAATGATTATATCATCAATTTGGGCTCAGAGGGCCTTCTATTGTGAACCCCTGACTATGTCAACCATTCTGCTCTCATGGAATAGTCCTGGGTCATCAGCTTGGTGTACCTTTTATTTAACTTTGTTTCAGGATACTTTGTTGCCCTCCTGTCCCCTAAAACACACCCTAAGATTGTTCTCAAAGTCCAAATCCCAAGGAGAAGTGATTAGGAAAACTTCTCTTCTCTTGATCTTGGAGCTCCTCATGCAAGTCTGACAGCCAAGAGAAACTGATCCACTTACCAAAAGTTCTGCAATTCCAATTCCTTTGCAAAAATAATAGAGCCACTCAAATAACATGCTACTGGCTATTGAAGATCAGTTTTCCTCAGAGCAACTCTCCCCTGATTCCTTTAGGGGGATGGAGTCTTAAGTGGGAAGGCAGGTCCTTATGGGAAACTGCTGCAGGACTTATGTGACCTGCCAGCTGTGCAGACAACGGGCATAAACTGAAGAAAGTGTGTCCAGTCTGGAGCAACTCACTTCTGCGATGGAAGCACCAGTGAGTCTCCCTGGAGACCAGCCTCCCCGGCTTACGAAAGGATCCAAAAGTCACTTTTTAAAACAACAGGGTGGTATGGAGAAAGAGCGGGACAAAGCAACAGCTACCAAGGTAACAAGCTCAATCCTTCTTCCCGGCCTCAAAAGTATGTCCAAATCCAGGGCACACTGGTCTGTAGATTCATGGGCAGCAAGACCTTCAATCTGTTACCGTTGGAAGTGAAGACCCCCTCAGAGAAGGCGAGGTCAGCTGCTGCACAAGGAGGGATGGCTGTTTGGAAGGGATGCTCCTGTCACCTGCACAGTGGGGCTGGGGAAGCTGTGGTAAGGACGTGTAGATCTCATGAGAAAAGAGAAGTCAGCAGATGCGTGGATTTGCAGAAAGTCCAGAAAGATAAACAGCCTGGCTAGAGCAACACATTCCTCCCAAAGAGTCCTGTGCCACTCTAGGATACCATAAGACAATATCAATGGCTGCAGAGGGATGAAGGGATATATAAGCTTAAGGCTGTCTGGGAATTCAGCTTCTCAACACAGACTAAGTATGGAAGACTTGATATTCCTCCTATAGAGCATTGTTATGTTCATTTAATTTTTAAATATAGCTATGTGGTAAGATTTCTTTCCTGGCATTTCAGATATTCCCAGGAGTATCTGGAAAGGGGTAGAGATGTGCCAAATGGCCATGCTCCATAAAACTAATTACCTGGGAAATTATGTAGGGAAAATACATTGTGATACAGGTGTTCCATGTAGTTTATAAGTCAGGACAAGCCCTGCATTTATGATCCATAAATGAAAATATTGAATATGCAATGTCTATTAGCCTGGTGGCTCCACATTCTGAATCACTGGCTAAATGTGTTCTCAGTGCCTGAGTGCTTCCAGCCATGGCAATCCGGCCACGAGCCCCGCCCCCGCTCCATCAGAGCCAGCAGCCTCTTTTCCGCGCGCATTTCCATTTGTGTTTTGACTTTCCCCTCCGTCAAGCCTGAGTGGCTCACCAGGTCCTCCCTGCAGCGCTCCAGCCTGGCACCTGCCCACTCGCAGGCAGGAGGCTGGATTGTCCATCTGCCCCCAGTGTGTCTCCGGGGCTGTGTCTGTAGGTCCTGTACTCTCATAAAGATGAGGAGAGACAACCAATAAGAACGATGTATAAGGACATGATAATCAGTATAGAGAGGCCAGGCACCCGATAAGAAACATGGAGATTTGCTAATATACTAAAATGCTGCTCCATCCTCTCCTTTTCCATCTCTTTCTCAGCCCTTTGTCACTCTTATGCCTTAACGATGGAGATCATTGAAGTAGAAAGAAGAGAGATGGTCCCCAACTCCACTGTGTCTACTGGTATCCAGTCTGTTGGCCCACTTCCTGCTGTCAAGAATGCAGGCAGAATCTATGACTTGATTCTAGCTTATACAATATGACTGTGACAGCTGGATAGACAGACAGACAGACAGACAGACAGACAGACAGACAGACAGATGATGGATGATAGTGTATAGAGCATTTCTGATCCAAAAACCCAAAATCTGAAGTAATCTAAAAATCCAAAATTTTTGAGGGCTACCATGACACCATTAGTGAAAAATTCTACACCTTAACTTCATGTGACAGGTTCAAGTCTAAGGGCAGGTACACTAAAAATATTTTACAAAATCAACTTCAGTCATATGTAGGTTTATATGAAACATGATTGAACTTAGTGCTTAGACTAGGTTCATCTCCAAGATATAGCTCTGATATATATGCAAATATTATAAAATCCAAGACTATCTGTCATAGTTTGGAGTTTTGGCAAGGGGAGCAATACAATACAGAATACACATTTCATAAAAATTTTTATAATAATCACCCAATGAATGATATACCTAAGTATATGTCCTGCCGAAGTGAGCACATGAACGATATACCTAAGGACAGTGCATGAAATTTGCCCCCACACTAAAGATGAGAATCCAGCTGAGGGCCTGGATCCTATGATAATATCCTCATGAGTCCAGCTGAAGACCTAGAGCCCACAACAATGTCTCCCACGAGTCCAACTGGAGGCCTCGAGTCCGTGACAATGTCGCATGCAGGCCTTTTTCATGGACCTGCACTGGAAGCCCAAAGGTGAATGGTAAAAATTAGAAAGTCTGTACCAGCCAGATGAAGGATCTGTGCTAGCAGGCTGAGGGATCTGAACTGGACCCCAGAAGCGATGCACAAAGAAAGAACCAGAGCTGCCCCCCAAAAGTACCACAGACCTCCTCACCAGGATGTTAGCAATCCACTACACTATCCAAAATCTAAACATTTTATCCCCTGTCATTTGGAATAACAGATGCTCAGCCTACATGGCAGAGGTGATAGAAACCCAATTCAGTTGCCTGGATGGATCTGTCCTGATCAGAGGGAAGCCCTTTCAAAGATAGGTGGGTCTTGGCTGATTGAGTTCTCCTTCCAGCCCCAACATAAGCTGCCATACTATGAGAAAGCTTATTAAGTGCTATGTGTCCAAGAACCACAGGTGTCATCTCAGAGCCTAGGGTAGCCCTGGATTATAGCTAGCAAAGAAACAAAGGCCTCAATCCTACAGCTTCAAGGAACAGAATTCACCCCACAGGTTTGTGAGCATGGAAGAAGATGCCCATTTTCCAAAAGGCTCCCAAAACTGTCCAGCCAACACCATGGTTGTAGCCTTGTGAGAAACTCTGAGTCAGAGGCACCAAGTTTGCCACACCTAGACTGTCAGGTCATGCAAAAAAATTAATTAATACATACAAGTTGTGCTATGCCCCTAAGGGTGTGGTCATTCATTACACAGCAATAGAAATAAATGCAACATACATGAGATGGTTATTTCTTTCATTAAGAAAACTTTCTTGTCCTCTCTTCCACTCTAGGTACATTTTCCTCAGACAGCAAAAAACCCTTAATATAATATAATGGCCTGATCTGTGTTCCAGTTTTCTCCTCTCCTCTCTCCTCTCTCCCCTCTCCTGTCCCCCATCTCTCCTCTCCTCTCAGTCTCTGGTTGGCCAGTGTTGTTTGCTTTCATGGTTTTAAACATCACCTCTAAGTTGACACTCCCAAATGTGCATCTCAGCCTGTACCTTTGATTCCTACTCCAGATAGATCTGATCACCTTCTCATCATTCTACTTGGGCATCCAGGAGGCTTACACGTGTCCAAAGCACATCTTTAGATTCCCGCACCCAAGTGTCTAAAAGGCATCTCTCTTTCCACGTGTCCAAAATGCATTTTAGGATCTTACCTAACACACTGGATCTCTCCTCCATTTCAATTACCAGCAACTCCACCTCACCCACTGCTTATGTAAACCTTAGAGTCAGTCTCATTTATTCTTTATTTCACACATCTCTAAACTGTCAGGACTTTTTTTCTGTCCTCAAATTGTATCTAAAATCTGACAGCCTCTACTACCAAGCCTTCTGTCCAATCCGACAGAAAGTCTCTTAGATTGTTCCAATTGCTTCTTGTCTTCTCAGTTTCTGTGCTTCTCAGTAGTCTATTCTTAACACATCAGCAGAGTGAACTATCAAAATAGGGCCCCATGTCTCTGCTCCAGCTCCTCCAATAATGACCTATCACTCTCGGACTAACACCTTATGTCCTCACATGCAGTTCAAAAGCCTACATGATCTACCTCTGCTGGGTCACTGACCTCAATTTCTGTCATTCTTTTCTTTGCTCCCCATACAAGAAACCCTGACCTTCTTGTATTCTTGCCGTTTTTAGAACATGTCAGGCATGTTTCTGCCTCAGGGCCTTTGTATTACCTATTGTTGCCTTTCTCTCAGCCCCCTTTCTTCAGATATCCAATGATTTCTTTGTAAGCCCTTCCTGCTTCTCTGGTAATGCTATTAAAATTTCAGCATCTTCTACTTTCTACTTCTCTTCCTGCTTAGTTTTCTCCTTTGCATCTGTCACCATTTAACATACACATACGGTTGGCCCTCTGTACCTGCAGGTTCCACACCCATGAGTCAACTAACTACACATCAAAAATATTTGGGGGGGTTGGAGGAGATAGCTCAGCAGTCTAAGCACCTGCGTGGCAAACACAAGGTCCCAAGTTCAGTCCTCAGTACTGGATATTTTGCCCGCCCCAGACCCCAGGGCTTTCAGTGCTGGCTTGCAAAACTGGGCATGGTGGTACACATGCCTGTAATCCCAGTGCTGGGGAGGTTGAGACAGGAAAGAATCCCTATGTCTGACCTATGTAGTGAGACCCTGTGCCAAATAAATAAAATTATTTGCATCTATACTGAATATGAACACACTTTTTTCTCATCATTATTGTCTAAACAATGCATGATAACAACAATTTACATAGCATTTACTCTAAATTGGATACTACAAGTCATCTAGGGATAATTTAAAGTGTATGAGATGATTTGTGTAGACTGTGCATAAGCCATTTTATGTAAGGAACTTAAACATCCATGGATTTGGAACCTATGAGATATCCTGGAGCCAATCTCCTGCAAATGCTGAGTGATGGCTGTATTTTGTGTATTTGATTTTGTTTAATATCAATTTTCCTGGAATAGAAACTCAATAAAGGTGGAAACTCATGTCTGTTTCATTCATTAACCTAGAACAGGAGCTGGCATACATATGCTCAGACATATCTGTAAAGTGAATCCCCAAGTACATAGAAGACCTTCAAAAATATTCTGCAGTGTGGGAGAGCAATGTGTTCAGTTCTCGGAAAAGATCCATTGCATAAAGTAGATCCATGCAAATCAATCTGAATTACCAAGTTGACTGGTGACTTTTTAGACATCATTAACATCACAGTGCAGCACATGCTTGTGTGTTGGATGCAACACCAGTGGAAACCAACCTGCTGACCTGTCATGTATAAAAGCACAGCACAGGGTCAGCCAGCAAGATACCTCAGCAGATTAAGCTTCGCTGGCCTGGCTCCCAGATGCTCTGAGCCGGCCACCAAGGCCAGCTGTGGTGGTGCACACCTGTAGCCTCAGCACTAGGGAGGCTAAAAACAGGAGCATCACTGTAAGTCCAAGCTGTGTAGTGACACCTTGCACCAAATACAAAAAAATAAAAATAAAAACAAGAGCATAACACACACAACTATGCACACTGCATAATGCTTAGTGATAACAATAAAGGACCGTGTTGCTATGCAGCTGAATGGCTACATAACTAAACAACTATGTTTGTATACTTACTATAGCATGCTTTCTGTTGTTACTTTAGAGCATGATTCCCATAAAAAGGCCTACTGTGGGACAGAATGCTGTTACTCTCGCTTCACCTTACCCAGTGCCCCTTGTCTGTCTTCACCCAGGGACCAGCACAGGAAGCATTTACAACAAGAGAATTGTAGAAAATAGATTTCATCTGCACAACAAAAATGCGAAATGATTTTGCCCATTTTAGACAAAGTTAGTAGAAACTACATTAAGAAACGTAACGGCTAAGCTGTATCCAACTTACTACTGTGGAAAGTCAGTCAATGTTTTAAAAGATAGACTTGATAACAATGTCCAAACACAAAAGGAAAGGAATCTAGCATTCTGGAAAAATAATGTGACCAAATTATTTTATCCATAAAAGCAGAAAATCATTTTTTAATATATTCTCAGTTTAGAATGTTTAGGTGATTACTTAAAACATTCTCAAGAACACTGGAATCAATAATAGGAGTGCTGCAGAGCTACAGTGAAATCCCAAATCCCCAGTGACCACTGAAACTAAGAATAAATAGGTCTAAATAATTTGCATGAAGTGTGGTTACAAAATTGATGAAATAAGACAAACAGATTAAAGAAACAAAAAGCAGAAAAGAACAAGAGGCAAAAGAAATAAGAGCCTCATGTTGTTCAAGGAGGTCAAAGTTTTTATTTTCGCTTAGATCTTAAATAATGAGAAATGTAAAGGATTTTTTCAAGCTTTAAGATATCCAATAACTCTAATTAAAAAGCTGGATGTTAACTCTAAAAGCTGAAGGTTACCAAATTTTGATGTTGTAAAAGTGAATAAAAAAAAAATCTATTCCACAAAGGTATGATTCCAGAAGTCTTGGGGGGCACATTTGCTTTATGTCTATTAAAATCAAAATTATTATATCCCATTCAATATTCTTATTTGTCATTTAATATACTTGATCAAAACTATAAATGGATTCTCAAAATATCCCACCATGGTGTGGTCTTGGGACATCTAATCATATTCAATGTTCATGGAGATAATTCATCTGTAGTAATTTTTGATATGGCCAAGGGAATATTTGACCCACATTTTACTACTTAAGAAAGGGACCAATAACAAAAGTGGCAAATGGGCTTCTCAGTGATTCAGCAAGGATCAGAAAGACCTCACTTAAGATAATAGGAATCTCAGAAGTTAGAGAGGGATGCCAAAGTGGTAAGATCCATCCTGGAGGGAGGTCAGGGACAGGGGTCAAGAACTTGCAAGATCTGCTCAGACCCAGGGACCAGGACAAGAAGCAGGTCTGGAGCCAATTTGGACAAGAGATGGCACCAGCCAGTGGAAGCCTGGAACAGAACAGAACCGCAGCCTCCCAAGCAGAGGGGATCCTCCAGCAGGTAGCCTTCAGACCTCATCCGTACCTTGGCTCTTCTGGGCCTGCCCCTACTGGCTCACAGCAAAGTCTCTATGTTCAGGAGAGTCTAATTATCATTACACTTCCAATGGGCTCTTTATTTCTGGAGACGATTGTCTGATTCGGGTAGAAGCTCAGCAAAAGCTATGAGACTTCTCTTACAACTTCCTGAATCTATGATCACCTCAAAATTAAAAAATAAAAAAGAATCAAGCATGCAGGTCAAGGAGAGACAGAGAGATGATTGGCCTAGATTGACAGAAGTGATAGTTGGGTGTATCTGGTGGCCCTGGATTGGGCCGGGTTGCTATAAAGGATATCACTGGGACAAGTGGAAATACTTGAAAGGGGTCTCAAGGTGAAGAGTATATGAGAGTTGTCATCCTACATATGTAGAAGCCTTCTGAAGGTTTCGAGTGGCTTCAAACTGAAGAATTAAAAAATCGAAATCATCCATTAATCCATGTGAGATACAGTGAAGATTTAGTCAGAAGCTCAACATCATTTTCTGTCATGGTCTGGATTGTACAGACACACATGTACCCATCCACATCCACGTGCACATATTTGTCATGGGAACCCTAGGGCCCGAGAGTGCTCCAGAAGGACTGGGGGCCCACTTGGTCCTGATCCAGGCCGGCAGGAGCCGGCCCAGGAAGTGCAGCTGAGCCCCTGAGCCCCAGGATGGAGGAAAACCAGGAGGAGAGCTAAACAGGCCATTTCCCTCCCCTCCCCTCTCCAGAAGCTAGCACTCAGCTCTTCTGAGTTCCCACAGAAAATATGGGAACAAAAAGGGTTGGCCTAGAGGGACAGGGGCTAAGCTGAAGGCCCTCAAGTTCTGGCTTTGGATAAAGGGAGTTTCCTTATTGGCCTGTTAGTGTGCATGAAGATTCTTCCAGAACTCCAGGCAGCATCACTTCCTGTGCCAGCCCAGAAATATCATCTCATGCTTTTTTTTTATTATCAAACGTACCTTTGCTGGCTAATTTTATATCTCTCACCATAAAAGAAGATAGCAATGCTACAATTTATGGGGAATGCTGTGGCTTTTGAAACCAGTCTGCACTGAAACAAAGTAGAAGAGGTTTTCTTACACTGCAGCTTCCTACATTTCTGCATTTAATGCTGTTGACATCATTGCACGTGAGGCTGCCTTGTCCACATGTTGCCTTCCACTAGCTGGCAAGATGCCTCCTTGGAAATGGTCATACACACGTATCTGCCCAGAGTACACGGGAAAAATGCACTGGCTCCTCATTCACCACTTAAAATTTTATAGTATTAATGCAAAACTACATTTTCAGTTTATATCTCTTAACTTTGAAGCCATAATTCTGAGTTCCCAGTACATAATATCCTGATTTCTGTTTCCTACCCATTTTGCTTCCTAGTCTTAATATAATTTCCTCTTTTGGGAACTATGGACAGGGTGAAAAAAGAGTAACACAAATAAGGTGGGGCACTACATGCCTATGACCCCAGTGCTCTAGGGAGCTCAGGCAGGAAGTTCACAAATCAATCCAGCCTAAGAAACTCTGGAACTTAGAAACTCTCTCTCCCAAAACAAAAAAGTTAAAAGTGGGCTAGGGCTGTACCTCAGTGAGAAGGGTCTGGAGTCAATCCCCAGTACCACCTCAAGTAAGGTGATAGAGGGGGAGAGAGAGGGAGAGAGAGAGAGAGAGAGAGAGAGAGAGAGAGAGAGAGA
>NDGN011550203.1:0-14925 GCA_002564285.1 Tympanoctomys barrerae | reverse complement strand
TCTCTCTCTCTCTCTCTCTCTCTCTCTCTCTCTCTCTCTCTCTCTCTTTGTCTCTCTCTCTCTTTGTCTCTCTCTCTCTCTCTCTCTCTCTCTCTCTCTCTCTCTCTTTCTCCCACTTCCACCACGATGCAATCTGCCATGATGTGATAGGGCTGAGGGGCCCTCACCAGAGGCTGAATCATGGGTCCACCTGATCTTTCAGCCTCCCAAACTGTGCTAAAAAACCCTCTTCTCTTCTTTATAAACCACCGGATCATGGATATTTTATTATAGCAGTGGAAATCAGTCCATGACAGTGGGTATCTTATATTTTATTTGGAAACTTTTTCTATAAGTAGAGAAGGCCACTGGTTAGAAGAAAAAGATAAAATTCTTTTATCATATTTTATTACATATTTTAAAATCTCAAACTAAAAATCTCTAGCAACACATTTCTTAAAAGCAGAAATTGGGCTCCTTTATGTTAATGCAAAAGTAGATGCCAAGTTGGGGTCTCAGATGGAGTGATTTTAAATCTCAGAAAGAGCTTAGCTGTTTTTGTAAAAAGGAAAGTTGGCAAATGATTAGTGCCGATGTGGCCCAGCTGCTCTTTTGTACTTTGGAAGAAACAATTGAAATGGCTGGGACATTAAATTTTAAAAAGCTGGCTTGTTCCTATCAGAAGATAATTTTTTAAAAAGTATAGTACCTAGAAGAGGAAGGGACATTTTCAAAGAGGATATGATCTGTGGTCAACCCTTCTTTCGGAATTTTAAATTTTAGAAAACTATTTTAAATAACTCACAGGTAAACATTACAGATAGATATTTGCAGGCCTGAGAAGACTTTTCTTGCTTGAACATGTGCATACCACATGTAAAGTTAACTTTTTTCACCTTTTAAATTATAAAAGCCACAATATGGAAGGCTAAATAAATGCTGGACAGGACAGATCCAGAGCTAGGTTCTCTCTCCATAATAGCTGGCTCCCATGATGCACCACACACTGAAGGTAGGAGGGGAAAAAATAAAGCAGATCCCTGGAGTGAGCTCAGCAGTGAGCAGGGTGGCAGAAGCAGAGTCAGTTACTGCGGGGTGGTGGCGTGGGTGAAAGCACAGTGGGCCCTGTCCTGGGTTAAGGGCTTGGCTTCAGCTTGGTCCTACCACTTGGAGGTGTCTGAATCTTGGTTTCATTGGTCACATTTTCTTGCTGGAACAGAACACATGAGCCTCATAATTTAAAGGACAAGAGGCTTGCTTGGGTTTGTGGTTTCCAAGCTCACAGGTGGTCAGCGGGCTCCGAGGCAGGAACAGCACCGCAGAAGGACACAGCAGAGGGAAGCAGCTTACCACATGGTGGCAGGGGAGCAGAGAGCCCAGGCAGAGCCAGAGCCCAAAGGAAGGGCTTGAGATAAGAAGGTGTCCGCCCAGGTTGTGACCCCAGCTGCCTGCCTCCTCTAGCCAGGTCCATCCCCTAGTAGCACCTTCAAATATAAACTCTTCAGTGAATCAGTTCACTTATGAGGTTAGTACCCTTTGATCTAACCAACTTCCAAAAGTCCTGCTTCTGAACAAATGAATCTTGTGGGGACTTTTAAAAAGTCTAAGCCATAACACTATTCACATTTATAAAGCAGACCTAGAAGTAGGATTCCTTCAGTAGGTTGTAAAGGTTAAATATAGTAAGTGAAGACAAGTGCTCAACACACCGCCCCCCACGTGGTGGCCACTATCGTGTGTGTGGATACCTTTTGAGACTTATGGGGGCACAGAGCAAGGAGACTGTCGCTGCTGGTTGTGTACATGGTGAAGGAAATGAGGAGCACCTCCATGGAGGGCCTGAAGACCTGGGGCTTTCCTTCAAGGTGATGGGGAGAGCACAGACCCCCCAAGACAGTTGGGTGGCATGGCTGTCATATGGAGAATGATAGTGTATGAGGTAGGAATGGTGGTGGGTCTTATAAACCATGCCAGGTACCTCATTGTCTAGAAATATGCTAAAGCCCTGATGGAGTTTAAAGGGGGCAGGGATATTGTGTGCATTTCTTCAAAGATCTCCTGGGGTGAGGTGAGAAATGAATCAAGAAGGAGCAACAAGGAAAGAAGGAACATACCAGAGAAGGAGATGGTGAGCAGTGAATTAGGCTGGTGGCCAACTGGGAATGAGGGTTAAGGAGAAGGACCAGGTCAAGGTTGACTCCTAGGTTTCTGAGCACGAATAGAGGTGTCATTTACCAAACTGACAACCAGAATGAAGATGAGGATAGACCGTAGAAAGATGAAAGTTTGAGATTCACATTGGAACATTTGAGTGTAGATGTCTGCCTTAAAATCCAAAAGAAATGGGGACTAAGGCCCTGGAAGAAATACCTTCCTCTCTGAAGATAAAGCATACAGTTGGCCACTGCCATGGAGAACCTGGATGAGATGGAAGACCACCTCGGGAGACCCAGGAAAGAGAATGGCAGCTAAAGAGGAGGGTGGAAAACTCTGTCTGTAACTTGCAATAGAGCCCCTGTCAAGAGGGCTGAGATCAAATGTCACACTGTGTTCCGCAAGAGGTCCTTTAGATTTGGTGGCCATTGATGACCTTACAACGGAAATGTCAATCAGTTGAAGCGTTGTTTCAGTGAGATAACTGTATTGCCATGAAAAGCTACCATAGCAACCATGATTAGCTTCACTCAGTAAGACAAATGAAGTGCATAGAAGAAATCGGCCTTTCAAAAAAAAAAAAAAAAGCAGATCCACAGTTTCATAACAAGATTCTTCCTTGAGCTCATGGTTATGTCTCATGAGCCCTAATATAACTCCAAGATAGTTATACTGTCTCTCCAAGGTATTGCACCAAGAAAATGCCATTAATAAGCTCACCCCTTGATCGCTGATGTAGAAGTAGAAATTTCTAGAAGGAACAACACCATGAATCTCATCTCACACATAATATGAACCCCCCAAAACTCCACTGCAGCAGCTCCTACCTCCAACACTCACCACCCCCATCACCATTATTAGGTTCCATCATTTTTTAAAATCAATCATTGTTTGTTGATGAGATGATATATGTGTGGCTTCGTGCTAAGCATTATGAAGAATACTACGTGCTGAAACCAATATAACAATAAATACTGCCCATGGCTATTGTTTAGGACATCCCACATCTGCTGCATGACCAGTCTTTGAAAAGGTTTAATCTAGCTGGAGATGGGAGACCTACACAAGAAAAAGAATTTGGGATTAGACAGGCTCCAGAGGAACACAGATATAACATGAGCACCTCACAAGTACCTTATGCAGAGAGACCATTCCTGTTGAGTACATTGCATGCATGAAGAGTGTGTGCCACTGTCATGCATCAGGGCATATCTAGAGTCTCAAAGCATGCAAAAGATAGGGAGACTTTGCGTAAGAGCTGAGGCTTCAAATCAGTTTTGTTTTACCCACTTGCTATGTATGTGCCCTTCTGATTGTGCATGAGTCTTTCTCTCAGCCCCAAATTGCATATATGGGATGAAATCTATGGGCTTCTCCAGGCACAGCCTCCTACCCAGATGGACATTTACCTAGGTTTTTGATATTGATAATAACAACAAACATATGGTAGTGCTCCATTCTGTGCTTAAAAAATGCCCAGTGTCAAGCACATTTTCCAACTTCCCCCCAGCCTTAAATACTGTGCTGATGAGGTTTTCCTGATGGCTCATTTGTGTATTATTTGTAATAATAGACATAAAGGTTACCATAATTATCCCATCACCTTGTGTCAGGGTTGAGGGCACAGGACAGTTCCACTGAGGCCTCAAACCACTGCTCCTGGCTGCCTGGCAAACTAGCAGGCCACTGGAGTAACTTCACTGACCTCTAGTTGACCTGCAGGATCAATGAACAATTAATTATTATCATCCCACTCTGAGAGAGAGCTCACTGCCATTTCTCAATTACAACTGGAAGCGCCCTTGGCTGACAGCTGCCTGTTGGCTAAACCAAGCCCATTACAGATTCTAACCAGAACCTCCTACCCCCAACTGCACCTACATGTGCCCTGACCCACCCACCCATTACATACATGGCCACAATCCCACGAGTTTCTGACAGTCACACCAGTAGCCTTTATAAGAATCCATATTTCTGATGGATTTTGAGGGCTTCTACACAGTACTGTCTAAGCTAGAGGGGGCCCATTGCCAAGGCACAACTCAAGAAGGCTTTGTCTACCCTATTCCTGTGGCATTTCTGCAGACATAATGTTTAGGATTGCCACAGTCACTCTGTGCTCCATTTCAGTTCTTCCTGCTCACAATCTAATGCTCTATTTTTGCATCCTCCCTGGTACTCTTACCATGAGTTTACACCTTTCCTACCCCTTCCCCACACAGCAAAATGACTTCAGAAATCCAATCTTCTCAGGGTCCCCATTAAACAACTAAAGCTGATCAACTCAATCTAAGATTATTCATGGCTGCTGATTATTCAGCTAACAATCCTGTGAATAATCAAGGTACTTAATCTGACACTCAAAAGAGTAAATATGCTGCTAATTTTGGGGCCTGTGGTTCCGCTGCAGGTGAGAGTGGGCTGTTTTGGAACATACAGGCTCTGCGAACCCTCATATCTCAGCAGGTGTAGTTTCCTACCTAATTTCCAAAATGAACTCTCTGCAAAACCTTCAGTCTATTGGAAAGAATCAAAAATACATTAGCTAAGACTTTTTTGATTGTGCAGGGCAGAAATGCAGCTCCAAAAAAGAATGATGCATAGACTCACCTGAAAACCCTGATATACACCCAGACCAGGAACTGCAGGATCCAGGCTCCTAAACAGCATCACTGGGGCTTTAGTTCTGGTGTCCTCCCAGGTCTCCACAAGGGCCTACCCAACAACCAACTGTTTGCTACTTATTCAGAGAGCAACTTTGACTGATGAAGAAGCAGCTAGTTCTGAGAAAGACAGATCCCGAACAGTCCCAAAATCCTGCCTTTTGCACAATCCTCCCATCCTTGAACCAATCACATCAGCCAGGTGCCTGAAACATCAACTACAGAATATACCTCTTCTTCTCAATCCAGGTCCTTAAAATCCAGAGTAAGCCCAATCTGGACCAGCCATGGTTCCTGACAGCTATACAAGATGAAAGCACTTGGCTAGCCCAAAATTTGGCTTAAGAAAGCCAGTTGCTGTTTAGAGAAAATGGGAAATTTATGATTTCTGGTCCCTTATCAGAAAACAAAGCCATCCAAAGTTAATAACATGTAGTTTGCACTAATTTGATTGCAGGATATGGCACCTGGGTGGTTCTCACCCGTACTGGAGTTACTAAAGCATACTTAGGCTCATGCTCCCTGTGTCTCCTTTGCCCCATGCCAAGGAGAAAGCAATATGGGAATAAAGATGCCCTGTCCTTCTCCACACTTTCATCACATGGTCCTCCATGTGCTGGATGAGACCAGGAGAGCCAAGAAACCCCCAGGCCACATTTGCCAGGGCAGAGTCCCCGAGGGGACCACGGGTCAGACTCGCTAGTTCTCACCTAGTCTTGCCTGCTGCTCTCCCTCCTTTCCAGCCCCTATCACTAGAGAGGCTCGCCTCTCTTTCAGGGGTTGGTGGCTTGGTATGCAAGTTGAGACTGGAGAGCCAGTTGGAAGATCTTGCTGTCCACTTTTAATAGAGAACCCAGTGCTTCAGGTGCTGTCATTGACCTTTTGATCCCATTTAGCTCTTAATTGGTTAGGACCAAGAAAGCAGAAAGTGAGTAATCAACACATCTACCTCTTCAAGTACAACAGTAGCAACTGTTACTGTTTTTGTTGTTATTATCACTGTTATTTTTATTATTATTATTATTATTATTATTAAGTGGGCCCATTCCAAAATTCAGAAGTAAGCTGCCACACAAGCTGCAGTCATGGCCTCTCACCTTTCCTCCCTAGGAGAAGCATCTGCCCCGAGCACCCCCCTGCTAGGGTGAAAGCTTGTCCTCAGCAGAGAACACAAAAGTAATTGGAAAGCACCATCTACAGCCCACAGAAGCCCAGCAGTCCCTTGGGCTTGGGCACTAAATCATAGCCAAAGACTGTATATCTGCCTGGAGAAGGAGGAAGCAATTGAAACCCAGTATTTAAAAGCAGTCTCAGATTTATCCTCCCTCTTGACAGCCTACAAAACATTGGAGAATAGTCCCTGCCTTCCTCTGGACAATAAAACAGGATGCATCGTCCAGAAATTGGCCCTGAGAAAGTTCATTGCTCACTCTCATGTGACCTCCCCAAGGACCAAAAACCTTGGCCCCAACTTACAGTTTTTACAGTCATCTATTTCTAATTTGGCAAGCAAATTTTGTCCTCCCCAAGTCCCCACTAGAAAAATCTCACTGATTAGCCTTGTTTACCCAGTGCCCCATCCTTCCCCATCATACTTAATCCTGACATGTTCCCAGAAAGGATTTTTATGACCAAGTATTTTGAGTTATTCCCATTCAGAAACCTTCTCTATTGTTTGGACACTAGTGAACAAAAATCCACAGTTCTCAGCCAATTACCTCACCCCCTAATCTGACTTTGGAATTTTGCTGGTTCCATGTCAAGCTGATTGTAGGTGGCAGGCAATCAGTCACTGTAGTTTGTGTGCAGGCAGGTGAGTCACTCCACCCCACAAGGCCAGTCTCAAGTCAACATGAGGTTGCGTCATCAGCACCTCTCTGTCTGAAGAACCAGGGGGCAACACAAGGTGCTGATAACCTCACGCCCAGTCTTGCAACAGGAGCACTCCTTACTGTTGACAATTAACTTGATCTAAGAGACTCACATAAATCAATCACTACAGCCAAAAAAATGTTCTTGATCTCCACCGGTCAATATGTAGACAAGGTTAGTGGCCTGGGTTTACTTTGCTTCCTAAGATGAGAATCTGGGGAGGAAGTTGGCATAGAAAATCAGGGACATTTCTAAAGAATATAATTTTCAGATACGCATGCCAGGCAATGTGCTTGCCATAGAATATTCCTGCCCTTGGGCCTATTACTTAGCTTGGCCCTCAGGCTTTGGCTCAATACTCAACCTGGTGCCCCCAGGGCCACAGACTCAGGTTTCTCAAAAGATGCTCCTAGATGCAGGGCTTTTAGACAGGTAGTACTTCTACCCAAATTCCCCTTCCTCTTTTCTTGCTCTGCATTACCCTTTTCCTCCTTGCTAGACACCTCCTCTTCAATTAGGTGCCAGCCTGGACAACTCCTGGCCTGGGAAGTGAGCCTACAGCTGAGTCAA
Organism: Tympanoctomys barrerae; assembly: GCA_002564285.1. NCBI lineage: Eukaryota > Metazoa > Chordata > Mammalia > Rodentia > Octodontidae > Tympanoctomys > Tympanoctomys barrerae. Next base: position 7,687 of record NDGN011550203.1, on the reverse strand, counting down.
AGACCTTCCAGGGTTCTCCAGCAGGGCTCTTACTCATTTTCTAGGACTATCATAACTAAGTACTAAGTGGATTAAACACCAGAAATTTATTTCTTGAAGTTCTGGAGACCAGAGGTCAAGATCAAGGTCTTGGTAGGGTTGATTCCCTGTTCCAGGCCTGTCTTGGTAGGCCCTGTTCTAGGCCTGCCTTCTCTGCCTGAGGATTGTCTTCTTTTTATGTCTCTTGTGTGGCTTCTTCTCTCTCTTCATTGCTCTCTAGCCACATTAGCTCCTTTCATAATGCCCACTCTAATGAGTCTACTTTAGCCGCATTGTCTCTGTCAAGACCTACCTCCTAGTAAGGCCCCTTCCCAAAGTACTGGGGATTAGAACTTCAACAGAAAAGTCTGAGGAGAGCAAAACTCAGAGCTTTCATCAGTTCCCATCTACCCTAAGATACTAACTGACTTTATTTCCCCACATGCACACTGGTACGGGAGTGCTGTCTGATTCTTCCTGTTCACCAGGTGCCTGGCGTAGGTGCCTCTCCCATTTGTTCCTGATTTCACACGCTTGCTCCTCTCTTCCCAGCCTTGCTTCTTGCCACTGACAGTGTGAGTGCTAGTGGCTGCAGGGATGTCTGGGCTGCCTGAGGTGGGGGTGTCATGGAGGTATTGTGGGAGTCTAGCTGCTATTGGCAGCACTGCCACAGTGACCCAGTCCCATCCTTTCCATCTGCCTCACCTCCAAGAGAGCTGCCACTTCTGGGGACATGTGTCCCTCCTTGGCAGAGTGCACATCAAGCTAATTCTCTGGCTCCATTTCTTAATCTACTCAGTGGTTCCAGGAATCCAGCCACATGCTCTAATGGGCCCCTGTCATTAGAGGCTTGGCAAATGCTCCCACTCTGGGGCTTCTCAAAGCCCAGGAGAGCTGGCCGAGGGCTGAGAGGCACCAAGGCCATTTTCAAAAGCAAAAGGGCAGCAGGATCATAGTTGGACATTTTTTTAAACCTGCATTTATTTAGTAAATAATGTATGTTAATGCAACATATGCTATATTATGCAATAATTATGGAAATAGCTTGATCCTCCTATTCCAGACTCCTCTTGTCTTCTGGAGCTGCTTGGCAGGAGCCTGCATCCCTCCAGCTATGGACTTCTTTCCTGGTCTGCGAAAGTGCAGTGAATGTTGGAAGTCAGCCTCTGCGCCCCACACCCCGCTGGGTTGTCTGCACACCTTTCTCCTACCAAAACACCCACCCACCACCTTCCACAGACCCTCCTTAGCCCATTAAACATCCTTGATAGTGTTGCCTTGCGGTGATCTCCAAACTTTCAGACCACCTCATCCCGTCATTCTGACCCCAGGTGACTTACAAGGGATGTTGTACCTCAATTGCTTCCTATATCGCTTTCCTAACAGATGATAAAGTCGCAGAGGCTGCTTTATGTCCTTTCTTCGTTGGGGCATCAGAATAGTGCCAAAACTAAGCCAGAACTATTCTGGCCTTAAGGTCTACATGCTGGGACATGTGCATGGGGCAAACAGGTGCCTGAATGCAGCAGCACAAGAGGTGGTACTTGGGTGGGGTGGCAGGGTACATTATTCTAAACCCACCAAACTACAATTAAAGCCTACATCTTACTATGTGAATTTTCTTCAGTAAGGTTAAGGTCAAACACAGTCTCACCACAACAGCGGATAGGTTTCCCTCATATTTTGGCAGTACCAAGCTTACTGCATTCTCAGAATATAACTTTCCTGACAGTCAAATATCATGACCTAGTGAGCCCATCACACTTGCTAAGATGTAGGCCTCTTAGGTACAGAACAGCACCAATTCAGAGCAATCTTTGTTTCTGTGTGATCAAAATGTTTTGTCTGAAAAACAGACTTTTTAAAAAATTTGTATAATACACATTTTACTCATATAAAATGGCCCAGAGCCCAGCATCAGGACCCTGTCAGACATGAGTCTGACACCCTGTGGGAACTTGGCAGCACGCTCCTCCTCTGCTGTAGTTCTCTCTTCCACGATCAAATGAGGCTTCAAGTTGGCTAGTCTGTGACATTTCTTTTAACTCAACTCAGTAATCAAGCTACACCTTTCTTGTGAGTTGACCAAGTCACTCCATCACTAGAAACCTGGGTGCTGGCGATGCGTGGTGTCCACATGCTCTGAGGCCTGCTGCCCTTCCACCAGCTCACTCCTACCTCTTGATCTCTTCTTCCATCTCCTATTTTATTTCCTGAGTTCTTTCGTAGTGAAGACACTTTTTTGCTGACTTTTTGACATTATTGGGGAAACTCAGTGACAGAAAGTTTTGTGTAGGGACCATAGAACCATGAGTTTTTCAAGTAACATCCCTCCCATAGAGGAGTTCATGTTTATTGAATGCTCACTAGGGATCAAATTCTTTAACGCTTTGTATGATTTGCTTCTCATAATTCTGTGTTTTGTTATATTACTCTCTTCACTTTGCACATCAAAACAATGGGCCTGTAAAAAGCTCAAGGGATTTTCCCAAAGCTTCTTCTGCTCAGACAAGGTGCAGCAGGACTGAGAAAGCAGGATTGTTACAAAGTCCCCGTATTGGACCATTATGTCATTCTTCTTCCTATAAAGCCCAAGCTCCTTCTGGAAAACGAGTAATGTCATGTTCTATTTTCTTTATTAAGATGAAGTGGAGCATAATGTGACCAAGATGGAAGTGCTCCTTCTAGCACAAGGGGTCTGGTAGGAAGACTCCCAATTTTTTTTTTTTAATGACTTTACCTGAAATCTTATAGCTGCTGGGACCTGGAAAGATCGGCATTGAAATGGCAATCCTCCAGGAGCAAAAGTGAGTGGCTTTCAAGGCAGTCCTTGCCTGTCTTTCATAATCCCTACAAAAATAACAGAGAGGCCCAGAGTATTCTTTAGCATAGTTGTCAGCTCTTATCTGCCCCCTGAGAGCCAGTGAGTCCACTATTAAAACCCTACAACCAAGGAGGCGCCCTAATCTATGCAAGTGACCACATCTATTAATATTCTAATGCTTTGCTACATTATTTCAAGAGGAATTTTGAGCTAATTCCTAGAAGAAAAGGATAGATGATATGAAACAAAGATCACTTAACAATTCAGCACCAAGTAATGTTAATAACACCAATATGATGCTTGGCTCACATATTCATGAAAAATAATTATAATTTTAAAAAGAAGTCATAAGAGATAAATATGGTTATGGACTGCCAATAAGTGAGGCTACATTTCCCTGCACCTGGGAACCAGGATAATAAAATATTGCTTTTGTTGAGCCTCTTTCTTGGAAGGAGAGCTCATAAAACTTTATCGTACATATATTTGCTCTGCTAATGTAATCGTTTAATCTCCCTCCTGTTTTATTTTTTAAGGGCATCTTTACTACCATGTGGCAGGGACCCCCATACTAATTGTGTTTGTAGACAATATTGAACTATCTTCTAGGGAAGGTCTAATTTTCTGAGGAAATTCAACAGTGAAAGCAACCCCATGATTTTTCCCTTTATCAAAAAGCATTCCTAGGGCTTCCTGAGATTGTAACCAGTGTCCTACGAAGCAGCTCGCCTGTTGTGCTGATTACCTTATCTGCTGTCTCTTCATTTGTTCTGGGTCACACAGGGACCGTGAGAGAGTAAACACTACCCCCAGCCTCACCTTTTCACCTCTTCCTAATCTTCCTGTGGGAGCCCCTAGCAACTGTTCTGCCCCCAGAACCCAGGTAGAAAGCGTAGGGATGTGAACTGAGACAAAGCAACCAGGTCGCGTGGTCAATATCCACTGAGAAGAGAGAAGCTGGGAGGCCTCCTTCCGGGATCTTTCTCGAAGCTGAGCTGTCTGTCCAGATGCTGTGGACTCTCTGCTGAGGAAGACATAGCACCATGAGGCTAAGTGTGTCCGCCCCAGATTCCCTTGCTCCCCCATTTTGCCCAGAGACCTATAGAGCTGAGCACCCCCACCTGAAAGTAGAGTGTTGAGGTTTGCAAGGAAGGAAGTTTCAGTCAGACAGCCACCACACAGCTCAGGTGTGGGGAGTGCCCTGGGACCAGCCGGATCCAGAGGCAGCTGTGTGTGGATTCTGCCCCCAGCTGACTTGCCCCCAAGAGATGCCTCTCTGTCAGTATAAGATTTTATCCTTTTAGCAGTTAATGAAAAGAGAGAAAAGATACAATTACCAACAGTTTAGGGGCCAGGAGAGCATTCCCAAAGCCAGCGTTCACATGTCTCTAGTCATATTTCCAGTTCTCTCTCCCAACACAGCTGGTTATGGCCCCTGACCTGATTGGAATCCTGTCCCTGTGCCTTCAGCCTGCCCTCTACCCCTAGTCTAGATAGAAGCCCAGAGGGCTAAATACCTGGTTGTCTGGATGAACGAACAGGTAAATGAATATTTTCTCATGGAATTATCCTTCCAGTATCAGAACAACCTAATAAGATGTGCAAGTCACGTGTTCTTCCTCTTTCGAATACAGGTGAGACAGAGGTTCAGAGAGACCCGTGGCACCCTAGGGTTACTGAGAGGATGAATAACATTGAGTTAGAACTCACAGTGATCTTTTCACCATGGACGACGAGTGAGAGGCGGGTGAGCTGATGTCCACAGGCCACGTCCTGAGTGCATTGGTTTCTAGTTGGGTCACAGTTAGCCCGATCCACTTGCTGTCACATATGCTGTTCTCTCTGTGTCTGCTCCACCCACTCATCCTATGCTCACTGCTGTCGTCACAGCCCAACAGAACCACTGTTTCCTCTAGTCACCATCCTGATACCCACATGATCCCAGTGCAGCCCTGCCCTGCCCTGCCCTGGGTGTCTCCATAAGGCTGTGCATGCTTTTCTGACTTGATTAATCACCTCAGCTAGACTGTTAGCTTCATTCCCATGTTCACTTTGTAGAATCCATGGCCCCAGCTCAGGAACACAGAGTGTAGCTACACAACCACTCCTACCAGCAAACCCTAGGGAAGGTCTGGTAGGATGAGGAGTTTGCATCATGTATCTTGGGGCAAAACCAAGACACCTCCAAGGATTGTTCTTCTTCTTAGAATAAGGGGGGAAAAATCAAGAATCAGGGAACACAGGAGAATAATTGTGTACATCTTCTTGGATCTTATTACCTCTGAACATTGCCCTAGTAAATTCTTTGACCCTTCCCTTTCTTTCCCTTATTCTCTGAGGCCCAAAGTAACTACAGGCAGTAAAAATGATTTTTTTATTCATTTAAATGAAAATATTTTCCTTCAAGTTATTTTTTTTTCTAATGACACCCCCTTTGTTCAAAATATATTAAAATCTCTTCTGGAATTTCTTTCTTTGCCCTTTGAACATTACAGTAGTATCTTGGGTCATGAGCTCAGTTCTCTCCATGATTCTGGATGCAAGCTGAACTGGACAAGAACCAAATCAAATTTTCCCATAAGGTCAACACTGAACCTAACCACTGAATTTGGTATGGTTCTTGTCCAACTTGGTTTGTGACTAGAATTGTGGAAAAATATAATGAGGCACCACTATACTTAGAATAATTTCAGCAGTTGCAATTTTTCATCCCTGCAGGTAGATTTGGCCAGGTGATAATAACAATGTCAATGAGTGAAATATTTTAGAGGTTCAGGGAATCATGACAATCCTTTGTATTGATTGATTCAGAATTAAAGCTTACAACTAAAGAAAATGGTAAATAGTACTGGATCAAAAATCTGACATGATAATAAAGGAAAAAGACAGGATGTGGGGGATGGTTCAAAGATGGCCCAGAAGCAAGTGTCTTAACTGCCTTCCTCCTCATCCTTAGAACTGAACACCTGCAACTTAGAGTGGACGAGGTTGATTTGGGCTCACAGCTTCAGCAGTTTCTGTCTGTAGTCAGCAGGCCGAATCAGGCCCACGAGCAGCAGGGTGGTAGGGCCTGGGGAAGGGGAGCTGCTCATCTCACAATGGTGAAGAAGCAGACAGGAGGCAGCCCCACTGAGCTGCCTCTAGCGAGATCCAGTCTCCTAACTGCAGGTCAGATGCAATACCCGCATAATCCAGTCACCTCCCTCGAGCCCCAAGTCTGCGTGCACTAGGTCTTAAGGGGACATTCCCTATCCAGTCCACAACAGCAAGTGAACAGCCAAGTTCTGGACCAGCTTTGAGCTATCAAAGCAACTGTTTTGGCAGGTGGCATGGATTTCAACTCTCATTTTTATGTGCTAGCCATGAACAATTATAGTACCTTGCTAGAGACTTCTAACAAACATTCAAAACAGCCTACTAAACTTTAGGTGATGGAGTTATTTAAAAAATAGGTATGGGATCCAGTGCCTGAATTTACAATCTAATGGGAGAAAATGCATTAGAGCAACAAGGGTGAGTAAAGAGGTCTTATAGGGGCACATGTCACAAAGAAAAGTATTGGCACATCTCTCAGGCTTAACAGGAGAAAGGGGCTGGTGACCAGCCATGGGGTGTCAGAAATGACCACAGGATTTGCACCAACCTTCACAACCTCCAGGGTAAATTCCAAAATTCTTACTATATTGATGAGACAGATGAAAAGCTGGCCAAGGGCATGCAGCTAGGAAGGCGGAGAACACGAGGGATTCCATCTCTGCATGGCTTACTGCTGTATGCCCACTAAGCACTGCACAACTGCAGATTGGGGTCTGAAGCCCAACACAGCACTCTTTCTACTACACAAGGCTGCCTTCTATTTAATGTAAGGTGAGGGTTTGACTCACCTCAGCTATGGCGAAGTATCTAGCATAATCTTGGCAAATTGTGGGTGACTCTAGGTGTTTGCTGTGTTTATTGAGTGAGGCAAAGGGGGAGCAAGAATGAGAGAAGGGAAGAGGAGGACAGGGCAGACAAAACATCAGAGGCATGCCTAGCACAGTGGCCAAAGGTTTGTCATTTCAAGGATAAGAAAAACGAGGTCAAGGAGATAGTTTGGTGGTCTAAACACCTGCCTGGCAAGTGCAAGGACCCAGGTTCAATCCCCAGTACTATATGCTGGGCCAGCCACTGAAACTGGGTATGGTGGCACAGGCCTGTAATCCCAGTGCTGGAAAGGCTGAGGCAGGAGGATCACTGGGAGTCTGAACTGCATAGTGAGACCCTGTATTAAATAAATATTTTAAAATAAATATTTTAAAATAAGAAAATGAAGTCAAAAGATAGGTGATCCTTTGCCTCAAATTAGCCAGCAAGTATCCCCCCAATCCCTGAACACAGGGTCTTCAACTGAAGAGGATACCAAGTACCAACCAATGTGCAGATTCAGAGAGGCACTGATAAACTGAAATTTCTTTCCTCTTTCTACTCCTAGACCCTACTAGAATGCTTAGTTTTTCTGTCTTTAACCAAATATTGATCACTGTTAAAATATACCTACACATGTGCACACATGCACGCGCGCACACACACACACACACACACACTCACACACACACTCCAGAACTAACATTTAAACTTCTTAAAAGCTTGGCCTTAAAGGGCCAGCCAGATAGCTCAGCAGATTAAAGCACCTGCTTAGGCAGATACAGGGACCAGGGTTCAATCCCTGGCATGCCATGCTGGCCCTACCCCCAGGGCATGCTGAGATGACGATTGAGACTGGGAATGATGGCATGCACCTGCAATCCCAGTGTTTGGGAGGCTGAAAACAGGAGGATCACTATGAGTCTGATCTGTGTAGTGAGA
>NDGN011550202.1:7157-27618 GCA_002564285.1 Tympanoctomys barrerae | reverse complement strand
TTTTTTTTTTAAAGCTATTAGCAAAAGCATATGACCAAGTATGTTAACTGCTCTAAAATACAATATTAAATATAGCCACCTCCTTTCAGTGAGAGTGGTACTGGAGTTTGAACCTAAGACCTCAAGAATGTTAGGCAAGTGCTGTAACACCCCCACACCCCCCTTTTCTTTTTCCATACCCCTTTTCTTGAAACCATGTCACTAAATTGCTCAGGCCAGCCTTCTAAGGATCTTTCTTCTCAGCCTCCCAAGTTGCTGGGATAACAAGCACACCTCACCACACTCAACTTTCTCTTTTAAGTAATCACTAGTGTCTATCTTCAAAAAAAAAAAAATCTATTTAAAATGTATTCTCAGAAAATTTTGACTACCACTTAGTTTACCTTCTCAGAGGTTTGTTAGGTTTAGAACTTGGTTTTCTATTATTGTTTACTTTTGTACTATCCCTTTCTGAAGACTTCTTTAAGAAATGTAAACTGAAAAAATCTCCATGATATTGTTAAGGTTGAAAATAGAATATAGTAATTCTGAGCTTACATGTTTCATGAGGTAGATATCCATGATCTGAACAGGGAGCATTTTTTAGAGAAAAATGAAACACATAAAAGGTGATAATGTGTCTCGCTGTACTTCATTGAAATTCTTTTGATGTTAGTAGTGAACTTTATTATTTTTGCCTTTAGCTACATTGTTGTATTTTACAGTGATTATTAATGTTTTTCTTCTTTACCTTCTTTTTTTATTCTGTAGTCTGTTATTCGATTGATTGAAGAAGCCAATTCTCGGGGTCTGACAGAGGTCCGCTTTATGATGTGGAATAATCACTACATTCTCCACAACTCATTCTTCAGCAGAGAAATAAAAAGGAGACCCCTCTTTCGCTCTTGTTTTATTCTACTCCCATATTTACAGTAAGTGTTCAGGGGACAGTTTTATCTTTACTCTCATTTTATGTGAGTGTACTACTGAATGCCAGAGAGAAAAAGATTTTAAATTAAGACACTATCTTGGCTATTACCTCTAGAATGTAAAATTTTGAATTATTCTTTGGATTTAATTCCTCAGTAAATTGAGTCAGTAAGCTACAGATAACCCAGTACTAAGAGATTATGTATCCTATTGGGTTATTTGAACTGAAATGCAAAGTAAGAATTAACATTTTTTCCAAAATTGGAAGGAATTATATTTAGAATATACAGAATTTGCATTTGTTTTCTTCATGGAAATTTTGAGTTTTCCTTTCCATTAAGGAAGATCTACTTCTAAGATGATACTCTTCCAGATTATCAATCTTCTCAGCCCAGATAAACTGCCCTGGCAGTTGGGTAGAGTACCACAAATTGACAGTCTCTATTCTTTCTCCCTTGAGTGAGTTTGAATTGGAAGAATTCACCTTTCCAAATCTACATTCTTTCTTACTCAGTAAGTCGTGTTTTCTTGGAATACTCACTGAAAAGTATGGTATTTCCTAAGAATATAGTTTCTTAATAAAAAACAGTACATCTGATGAACTTTCCGCTTTGCATTGTAGGCAAGATTTTGTTGTTGTTCTTTTATTTTTTTTTTTTCAAGTGCCATTCTTCCTTCTCTAGACAGCCCTCTGGTACATCTTAGGTTTATAGATACTGAAGTGTGGAGCACATTTACCATTAGTATGGCTATCCTCTAGTTAGATACGCCATTTATAGAGCTTCAGGTTTGCTTCATTTTATGAACTCAAGGTCCCAAATAATGTTGGTCTCTAGTCTTGATTTTTGATGTTACAGATATTTTTATATTCCTACTATTTTTATTTCAAGCTCAAATGTAGTTTTTCTGAGACATTATGACAGAATCTTAAATCTTAGCTCTGGGATTATAAGAGGAATATTAAAAATAAAATATAAGACAGGCAAGATATAGTACCTGTCTTTCATCCCAGCCCCTTGGGAGATTAAAGCAGGGTATCACAAGTTCCAATCTAGCCTGGGCAACACAGCAAGACCTCATCTCAAAGTTAAAAAAGCTGGGTATGTACCTCAGTATTAGATCACTTGGTTAGTATATACCCCTGCCCTGCCATTTCCTGAAATTATCAGTATTCACAAGAAATTTTTATAGTAAGGCTGATTTTAGAAATATATTTTGGCTCTTCTTCCAATTCCAAATGTGGGCATTTTTACCTTTCAAGGTTTTGTTGTTTTTGTTTTTTTCTAAGAATAAAAACACTTCTTGTAGGGTTTCACTAGCACACAGCTGGAGCTAATGTCAGCGTCCAGTAGTTAAAAACATATTGTCCTCCTGGTGAGATAGTAGAACTCATTAGTGAGACCAGCAGCTCAGCATGCTGAACCAGTCAAGCAAGATACAGCTTCTGTGTGACTATAAGAATGTCTATTCAAGTGCTGTATATCTGGGTGGATTTAATAAGTGGTAAAAAATCAATGTGTTTTAATCCTAAGGCAAGTAATTATGTAAAAATCTTCCTTATTTTAAAGTTAGATTTTATAAAAGGATAAGTACAAAAATAAGCAGCAATAAAATTAATGCCACAAGTGACTTTATTACGTTTATAATATAGAGAAATAGATTTTCTTTCTTCTTTAAATTTCAGATTTTAATTTTTCAGTCTGAAATAGTAATAGTTATATATATATAGTAAGAGGTCAGCAAACCAAAGGGAATAAGCAGATACTTTGGTGCAAAAAGAGCAGAGGAACTAATTCACTTACTAGGGCAGAATGGGTAAATGCAGTAGTCCTATCTTCCTTTTAGTCTGGGGCTATATTCAGACCAGCCTAGTGGGGAAGAGGATAAATGATCCCCAAAAGCAGATTTTAGAAGATCTCAGAGCCTGGTGTTTGGTGCACACTTGTAATTCCAGCACTTCAGAGACTGAGCCAGGAGGATTGTTCAAGGCAAGCCTGAGCTATACAGACAGTTAATGGCCAGCTTGAACTACAAAATGAGACCTTGTCTCAATAAAGAAAATGAATGTGACCAGACACCATGACCTTAGCCAGGGAGAAAGTTTTGTTTTCTTGTTTAAGTGTTATCAAACGCAAAGTATCAAAGAAAAATGTAAGTGTGAAAGAGGCCACAGTTGTCAGTGAATCAGAGATGTCTAAAAATTGGGAATAGTGGCAGGGGTTTGGATGGGTGTTGGGGGCTGAACTAATTCATGAATTTTCTGCAAACCCAGGCATTTAAAATGCACTTCATAGTTATGACAAGACTTAACATTTCTTTGAGTCTTTCCCTAAAAAGTAAAATGAACTACTTTTTATTCATTTAGTTTAGGAAAATTATCAAGGGAATGGAAGACAATGATAAAAAATGACATGGGATTCTGAAAATGCATTCTTTGGAGCAGAGGTCCTTGAGTACAAAGTTGTTACCTTTCCATTTTGCCTCTAGAGAAGATGGGGACAGCATTGGGAAATATGCTTGTGAGCCTATATCATTGAAATACCATGAGCTGAATAAAAACTCAGCATTCTCAGAAATTGTAATTTTATTTGGAATAAATATATACATGTGTGATATATATTTTCAAATTGCTGGGCAACAAGAATGTAGAAGTCTCATCAGACATGGCTATATGCGTCTATAAGTTAGCCCAGTTGGAATGGTGATAAAAGTAAGCATCTATGATTGGGAATTTATGCTAGTCATATATAGACTGTAATTTAATCTTACGATTAATAGGATTTATTTTTACAAGCTCATCTTCAAGTATGTATGAGTAAATAACACACTTTCATCCCCCTCCCCCAACCCCAGGAAAGGATATATTTGTGGAATGGAAACAAGTATCCGAAAGAAAAGGGGCATATTTTCTGTTGTTACTGTTAGATATTTAGTATAGGCTAACACAATCAAAAATCTGTTTTGGGAATGTTTAAAGGAGAATCTTAACCAGATTCATTACCCTTCCTCAACCCAGAAACCTTTGTTGATAACAATTCCTAACAGTAATGGCAAGCTGGTAGGATGAGGGTTTGCAAATCAAGGATAGAAGGCACTAACATTGAAGGGCTTATATATTCTGTGCTTTCCTGCCATTCTTTGCAATTGTGATGACTTTTTAAAAAGTTAAAGACCTTTAGGACCCTGATGAAAGCAATGGGGCTTCTCTTCAGAAAAATGTACTATCATACCAGAAAAATATAACTCTAATGAGCCTCCAAAGGAAATCTATGAGGACTCAGAAAAATCCTTCAGAGGACAAGAACTCTATGCCTTCAGTCATGAAGGTTGGAGAAAATAGCTCACTTTAAATCTGCTTTGAACTTCAAACATGTGAGAGATTTAATAAGGCTTAGATGTGTTCACTCAGAACTGTCTCACATAGGACTTTAAGATACATTATATTGAGGGCATAACCACTTACTTGATGGAGGTAGAGGTCAGAGAAGGCAGTTGGTGCCTCTGCAGCTTTTACCTTCTTACCAAGCCGTCTCTTGGAAGTATAACACTATGTGTATAATAATAATAATAGTAGTAGGGGAGTAGTACTAGTAGTGGTAGTAATGAGAGTCAGGTGAGCTAAAAATGGGAGTTCTAGTTTCCCATCTATCACTTGTTAATGTTTTGTTTTATTTGTACAAAGTATGGAAAATGGAAAGAGTATGAGTTTAGAAAATGTCTACGTGGATGTGGGTTGAAATTCTGTCTGTACTCTACTAGCTGTGTTGGGGCAGGTTACTCAACCTCTGAACTTTGTTTTCTTTATTTGAAAAGTGAGGATAACAAATGTAATTGTGACACAGCTCTGTGTAAAATGCCTGGATCACGGTATGTGTTTAGTATTAGATGACTATGATTATGAAGAGGATGATAGTAGGATATGCATAGAGATTAGGTGGATGAACATGCAGTTATAACTTCTATATCAGCAAGCTGTTTTGAAGATTTCAGTTTCTTTACCACTTTGGCAGATACCATTGCTTCACCATTAACCACTGTGTGCTAGTGAGTGGTACAGTATTCTGACCATGGTACTCTGTGTGAGGATCAGGGGACTTCTTACTTTTTGTTTCCCTTTTATTCTCATTTGAATAAAAATAGGAAAGAAAATTATTTAATCAGGCTGGAGTAATTTATCAAAGCTATTGCTTATCTAGATATATCCTTCAAAAGTAACACTTCTGAATTTAAAAGCACAGTGATATGCATTCAGGTGTACAAAGTTAATTGTAGTTAGTTTTATCTTAATCACACCCAAGGCCAGATATATAGCTCAGTGCCAGAAGTGCCTGCCTGGAACAAGGTCCTAAGTGATTCCCAGTACAAACAAACAAAAAAAAAAGCACCAAAATCTGTAAAATTTGAGTAATATTAATATTTTAGTTATAGTAAATAAAGGAAATAACAAATATTTTCTGCTTTTAATGCCTGCTTCAGAGTTTTTGTTTCTTTTTATACAGAAATAAAATAGTAATAGTAAGCTTTTATTTTGCTCTGTAAACTTCCTTTTTACCACCTGCCCTACTTTTCCATTCCACACAACCTTTAGTGATAGTATCTTTTCTGCTTAGGATCAGCAGAGTTTGAAGACAGTCTGTAAATTAATATTGCTTCCATAGAACAAAGTTTTTTGAACTGTATAGGCAAAGAGGGCTCTAAGCAGATTCAAAAGTAAAGATATTTATAAATTGGCTCTTATTTGCCTTGCAGCAATGCATTCCAGAGTTTTCTCCATAGGGAGGAGGCTAAGAGGAAGCTAAGCATAGGTTTTTAATGGGCAGGCGGTGTTTGTGCTAAGATTTTTTTTTTCTTAATGAATTTTTAAACAGGCATTTAAACTATACAAATTATATTGGACATTTCAGTAGAGAATTATAATATGAAATGTGCTTGCTTCTAAGTGTTTTACATTGATGTTCCTTTTCCATTTTAAGGACACTTGGTGGAGTTCCAACTCAGGCTCCTCCACCTCTTGAAGCAACTTCATCATCACAAATCATCTGCCCAGATGGTGTCACCTCAGCAAACTTTTATCCAGAAACTTGGGTTTATATGCATCCATCTCAGGACTTTATTCAAGTGCCTGTTTCTGCAGAGGACAAAAGTTACCGAATCATTTACAATCTTTTTCATAAGACTGTGCCTGAGTTTAAATACAGAATTTTACAAATATTGAGAGTCCAAAACCAGTTTCTTTGGGAGAAATATAAAAGGTGAGTCACAGAGTGAAAAATTCATATGAGCTTTTCTTAATGTAGCTAATGTCAAATGCAAAACATGACAAATGCTTGTGCAGAATGTAATATGTTCATATTAACTCACATATAATCCTCACAACAGATCTGTAAGTAGGATTATTAACAGTTGACATTTTACAGAGTAAAAATTGAGCTATAGAACAGTTCGATAACTTGCTAGAAGCCATACTGCTAATAAGATAAGGTCCTGGAATTGAACTAAGGCAGTCTAAATGCACAAATTAATGTAGTACAAAGGGAAGAAGTTTGGATTTGAGGAATCTTGGAATTTAAAAACATTCAAGGGGCTGGGGAGATGGCTCAGTGGAATAAGCGCTTCCCTGGCAAGTGCAAGGGCCTGAGTTCAATCCCCGGTTCCGCCAAAAAGAAAAAAAGATAAAAACATTCAGATCACATAAGTGCCTGCCTGGCAAGTGCAAGGTTCCAAGTTTGATCCCTGGTACCACAAAAAATAAGTAAATAAAAACATTCAGATCAGAGAAATTAGAGAAGGAGATGGGATCCTGAGGAAGGTGAGTACATTTGTAATGAAAGATAAGACAAGTGAATAGTAGCGGAGAAGAGAGAAAAAGGGATTTGTAGAGTAAAAAGGATAAATTTAAACTTTCATTGTGGTATTCTTTAATAGCATTTTCCTCTTGATGTTGTGCCCCAGCCATGAAGAGAGGTTATGACTATATTGTGCTTATTAAATTGGCCCTATCTGCTTTTGCTTTAGGAAAAAGGAATATATGAACAGGAAAATGTTTGGCCGTGACAGAATAATAAACGAGAGACATTTATTTCATGGAACATCCCAGGATGTGGTAGATGGAATTTGCAAGCACAACTTTGATCCTCGAGTGTGTGGAAAGCATGCTACAATGTTCGGACAAGGCAGTTATTTTGCAAAGAAAGCAAGTTACTCTCATAACTTTTCTAAGAAGTCCTCCAAAGGAGTCCATTTCATGTTTTTGGCCAAAGTGCTGACTGGCAGGTATACAATGGGCAGTCATGGCATGAGAAGGCCCCCTCCAGTCAATCCTGGAAGTGTCACCAGTGACCTTTATGACTCTTGTGTGGATAATTACTTTGAGCCTCAGATTTTTGTCATTTTTAATGATGACCAGAGTTATCCTTATTTTGTTATCCAGTATGAAGAAGTCAGTAACACTGTTTCCATTTGAAAAGTCTTGGTACTGCTAAATTATTTGATACAGACTCCAACCAGCATTTGTAGCAGGTTTGGAATGGGTGGGCCCGGGTGGGGAACAGCATTGGACAGTGGTAGGTCACTTTTCAGACCCATTTTTTTAAGTGCTAGAAAGTGTATTTTTTTTTTAAGATAAACAAGTTTTAAAATGACCACTTTTTCTTTAATTATTTACTATTTGTTGTTAGTGTACTCAGTGTGGGAAAGACTCAAGTTTGCATACTCTTCATTCACACTTGTACATATAGGCAGCAGTGTTAGAAACATTTGAGAAAAAGGCAAGAGAAACTTAACAGCCTAACTGATCTAATGTTTTTTTGGGTCTGTTAGAAGTTTGGCCAAATCAAATAGAGACTGTGAGCAAAATGAGGATTCCATTTCCTTACATTGATGAAACTGACTGGCTCTGACACTACCGTGCTTACTTCCTACACAAAGCATCATTGCTTTGATGGAGGGTAGGTTCATGAAACTTTGGTGGGTGCAAAGAAATTTTTTCTATCAGAAGTGAAACACATCACCCAATCAGAGAATATCAGTGACTTTAACTGTTTCGCAGTTTGCTTTGGAATTATAGTGTTCTGTTTACAGAAAGTTAAAGGGTTTTTAAAAACAATTTTGAAAAATTTGTCAGCAGCAAAATCTTACAGTTACCAGTCATATGAAACATGATTTTTACATTGTTAAGGTTTGAATTTTGGAAATTTAATCTCTTCCATTATAATCTACCTTAGTTTGAAGAAATTAGGTGGGTAAGTTGATTAAAGCAAGTCTTGAGGATTAGAAGTACAGTGTTATTCTTTCAGGGTTCCAGACCTAGCCCCTGACTGACAGTTTTAGAGAAAGGAAGTACATCTTCAACCAAGTTGATATGGTTTATTACATGCTTCACACAAAATAGATTCTCAAAAGTAATTGTTGGATTGAAATTATTGTTGAATGTAGTAACCCCACCCTTTTGCCTGCTTGGCCAGGTACAGTTGGGTTCCTTGGCTGACTCTGTACCTTACACTACTTACTTAATAGAGCACAAACTTAGAAATTGTGCCACCGGCTCAGCTGGAGCACTGTTAGGTGAACGTGCTGTTGCTCCATTCAGAGAGGTAGCGCTGAAGATTCTTCACTTAAAGCAAGTATCTGGATTTACTAAAGTGGAAGTGGTTGTTCAAGAAATAATTTGCCACAGAATTCCTTCAGATATTAAGCCTCCTAGTATGTTTGTGACTATGTCATTACCTAAAACCTTTCAGGAATTTCTGTGTTCAAAGCAAGGTAGAGCTATACTGGCAGTCAATGAATCCATCTGTTTAAGCACTTACCAGGGCTTCCACAGGTATTTATTTTTGTCCTAGTTGGTCCTGTTGTTTGCTGCCATTGGCATGAAACGGGCAACTGTGGCAGTTGTTCTTTTAGTTAAAACTTGTAAACCAGTGATTTTCAATCTTTTCAAGTTAAGACATCTTACCATTGCTTATTTGATTTTATGAAAGTGTTTCATTTTTCTCCCTAAAGAAAACAAAAGCTTTATGACATATTTATTTTTTTAATAAAACTAAACAAAAATAAAAGTTACAGTAATTCTTTAAAACTTTGTGGTGTTTTGTTTCCTTTTATGATAACAGTTGGCCATAGAGTTGATCTATAAATGTTGGCTGGTGGGCTGACAGTGGACAACTGAGTGGGTTGGATGGTGGGTGGGTAGATGTGTGAATAGAATGCATATGTGATTGAGTGAACAGACCTATCAAAAACATACTGCTTAAATTTTTCTGCTCTGGGGATCTAGAAACAGTGTAACAGTGAACTGTAAGTTATGGGGGAGAATATTTTTATTTTGTGGATATATATTTAGGGGAAAGGGACAAGTTTTATATTGTCAAACAACTATAGAGAAAAGTATGGCCCAATGTGTTCCCTTCATGTGAAGGAAATTTTAAAAAGGAATTACAGGTTGTAAGTCACCTTAGAGGTTAGCAAACAACAGTCCTTGAACTGGTACATGTGAACATCAAAAGATGTTAGTGTAATGACTTCTAAATTCCTATAATAGTTCTGTACCTGTCTAAGTGTAACTATGAAGTTAGCCTAAATTTTATGTTTTTTATAATGGTTTTATGGATGTAAATCAAAAGGCATTTGGTACTTCCTACCAGCATAGATGTAATCCAGACCATTTCAGAAAGCTGGAATTTATTCTTCATTTAAGCTGGTTAAGATTTCTAGAAAAAGTCTGCAAACTCTTTGAGCTACTTCAGGGTTATAGAATCTCATGGTTGGCAGCTTTTTTTGTTTTAATGTGTACAGATGCTGCAGCAATCAGAAACACTGAAATGACATCCAGGATTTGAAGGCAGATTTACTGAACTAATGTAGAATGAGAACTAACTAGGAATCAGTTGTTCCTCAAAATGTCAAGCCCTGATTTCTGGTGG
Organism: Tympanoctomys barrerae; assembly: GCA_002564285.1. Classification (NCBI taxonomy): domain Eukaryota; kingdom Metazoa; phylum Chordata; class Mammalia; order Rodentia; family Octodontidae; genus Tympanoctomys; species Tympanoctomys barrerae. The sequence goes on along the minus strand of NDGN011550202.1, from coordinate 17,788 downwards.
TCTGGGGTTTTATGGGACAAGCAGGAAGTACAGCGGCAGAATGGCTTGTCAGGTGGTGATTGGTTCTTGCAGTATCTATCACAGTGACCAGCCATTTCTAAGCTACAGAATCAACTGGAGCTGAACAGGAACTGTATTTTCTGTACAGAATTTTCAAATACTTTTGATCCATTATGGATCAAAAATTCATCTCTTACCTGTTTATGATGTAGTTATAATAATCGTTAGGTACTGAGATGCTTTTAAAGAGGAATTTTTATTTTACATAATTTGAAAACAATACCCAATTTCATGCCATCAATACTGATTTAACACTTTAAGTCAAGGTGACAAGGATACTAAGATGGCTATAAAATGGTTCTTCATGATTACTATACTTATAAAGTACCTAATAAGTAATAAAGTGCAGAATGCTACTACAAATTCAATGATTTTTAAAGCAAAATTACATTATTCATCACAACCATATATATTTACATTTGAGATGCAGGATATAGGCATTTGGCGCTCAGATGGATTAAGGACTGGTAATTCCCATAAGCTGCTGAAGTTCAATTAGGCTGGAAACTACCAGGATAGACTTTAGGTGTTTGTTTAAATAATTTATAGCTAGGTATAGTTCTCTAATTATATTCAATTTTAAAATAGCTGTAAATTAGCTAACAGGCTCAACCAAGTGTTAAAGAGCTTCTAACCCATTTTCTAATGCTTAGCAAATTTTAGGTGCAAAATTATTTGGTGGGTCCTGTATTAGATACAGGAGAATTGAATTTCTAAATGTTTCACAGAACATTAAGGGCTGTCTTCTTTAAAAAAAAAAAAAAAGTGGCAAGAGTACACTACAGAGGTGCCACCTAGACAGGCATGCTAATGTACTCTGACATAAATAAATTTGTCTGCAGTCATCAGTTTATAAAATTATATTTTAAGCAGCAGTGGTGGATTTTGGTCATTAACCCAGACATTTCTGACAAAAAATATTCCACTTGAATGTTAGGCATTTTATAGAATCTTGTTCAAGGGTTTAAGTCATATACTCTACGCTGGGGGCAATTAACTTCCATTTGTGGGTAAAGATCATAAATATAATTAGTATTGGTCGAAAGGAGTTCAGCTAATTGAACCCAGTTCTCTATAAACTTTAGTTCTAGCCGTTCATAAGTACAGCTGAATTCCTCATAAATGCAGATTCCTAGCCATATGACTATAGATATATGACTACATTTTTCTAAAATAAAATTTTTCAGTCTTAAAATTAACTTGTAGACATAATGTCAGTGCTAGACAAGGGCAGGAATGTAGATTTTTGTGAATTACTCAGTTTTGTGATAAATTAACTCTCATTTACTTATCAGGAAAGCAATGGCTAGTTATAAATCTGTTCAAGAAACTTTTGTTCTACAGTACTGGGAATTGAACACAGGGCACAGCCTAGGCACACGCTCTACCAGAGAGCTACACCCCATCCCCCACTTTTAAAAAATATTTTAGATAGGATCTCACTAAGTTTTTATGCAATTTTAATACTTGATATGGGGGCAAATTGAAATAATGTAAAACACATTAGCAGTGTCTAGCTCATGGTATACAATCACTTTGTACAGTGGTAGTAATAGCAACAGTAACAGCAAGACGAGTGCATATTAAATTGACTGGCCCCTGAGATGTCTAAATCCCAACCCCCAAGAGCCTGTCAATATGATTTATATGATAGGACCTTACACTTGTCACTGACATTTATTTAAGGATCTTAAGATGGGAGGTGTCTTGCTCTATTTTGTTGTTGTATACTACTTAAGAAGAAAAGAAGTTTATTTAGCTCAAGCAAGGTCCTGGTGGCTGGCAAGTTCAATGCTGGAAAGCTTCATCTGGTGAGGGCTTCACATTGTATCATTAGTATATGGTGAGAAAAAGAGGAACAAGGGAACATGTGCAAATAGAGAAGGGGCCAAACTCCACCATAACCCATTCCTGTGAGAAAGGCAAACATTCATGAGCACTCTGACCCCATGACCCAAACACCTCCTGTCAGGCCCCACCACCTAACACTGCCACAGTGAGGACCAAGTTTCAGAATGAGTTCTGGGAAGGACAAACTGACTGGAATCATTGCAAAAGGTTATCCTTTTGGCCCCAACGTGATCATAAGCATTGTTAGAAGACCAAAGTTGAGACAGTAGAAGGTGCTACACTGCAGGATCAAAGACAAAGGTTGGAGCCATTTCCCCAGGAATACAGATGGCCTCCAGAAACTAGAAAATCAAAGGAAATAGACCCCTGCCCCCGCGCCAGCCTCCAGAAAGAATATAGGCCTGCCAACATCGTGATTTTAGAATGGACATCCAGAACCATAAGATAATGTTTCCGTTAAGTTATGAAGTTTGTGGTAAGGTATAACAGCAGCAATAGGAAGCTAAACCAAGGAGTAAGAATAGTAATTAGAATTATCAGGGAATAGTTATAATGTAAATTAGTAATTCAAAAGAGCGCTACTAATGTGAAAATTTTTCAGTGCTTGTTGAAAATGTGTCACCAGTCAGATAGCTCAGCAGATTAAAGCACCTGCTTAAGCAGATGCAGACCCGGGTTCCATTGCCGGTGTGCAATGTTGGCCCTGCCCCCAGGGTCTGAGGAGACCAGGACTGAGACTGGGCATGGTGGCACGCGCCTGTAATGCCAGTGCTTGGGAGGCTGAAAATGAGGATCACTGCAAGTCCGATCTGTGTAGTGAGACCCTATAGACCCCATACTAAAAAGAAAAAGAAAATGTAAAAGGCTAAGCGCAATTGCATGAGAGAAGACTGCCTGTGGCTGTTTGGCTCTGGAATTTGCTCTGATCCTCACTATTCCACCTGTACTATACACCACTTTCACTCAGTATAGAAAATTAAACCAGAAGTTTGTTTATTTAATTTGTTACTTGAGGTATCTAGTTATTATTTCAATTTGCGTCTCTAGTTCTATTGGACAGTATTATTACTTTTTAAAATCCATATCCTTTCCTTCTCTGCCCTTTGACCACTTTCAGAAAGAAAGCTGGAAGCCTTTAGAAAGATTTTCAGTATTTGTAACCAGTGTTATCTGGGGAGTCATGCACCAGTGCTGTATTTTTTACTCTGAAGGCCGTGGTAGACTGAGAAAGCGTCGTGAGCAGGTTCTTACCTCTGCACTGCCACCACCTCCAGATGAAGGGCAGTCCTGTCCCTGCTGTGCTGGCTCACAGAAGCCTCCCATCAGGAGGCAGAGTAGATGAGACTGGCACTCAGTTATGATGGTCAGCTTCTCCCTGGGGGTGCCAAGTGAGAGAAAATGGTGCAGACTTCTATCTGAATAGCCAGTGGCCATTGTAGCCTTTGTTGTTTCTCAGGAACCAGATGTCTCAATAGTATTTCTTGACTGGATGCCTGCAGAAGCCAAGTAAGATGCAGGTGATCTGAAGCCCATTCTTAAGGAATAAGTTAAGGTTAATGTTTAAAATAGACAACTAAAAATATAAGGCAATATATGTCCTTGAAGTGCCACTCAGCATTGCAAGTCCACCCCAAGTGAGGGACAGAGGAAATTTCTTGCTCACACAAATAGGACCTGCCACCTGCCATAGAAAATTTGCATGTAAGGAAACATGGAGCACCACATTTCTTAATTACATGTTTAGCTGGATAACCAGAGTGGCAATAATTTATTTGATTTGATCAAGGGAGACTGTTAAGCTGGACAATCCTGGTAAGATACAGGGCACCAGATGCCAACTTACATAGTTTTTAAAGACTTATTGAAGTGGAAAAGGGGCAAATTGCTTTTCGCTTGGCGCCATGGAAGTGCTACCAAAAATGATTAAGTTCACAATCCTAAACCACATCAAGACAGCACCCAGCTACTGATGTATAGCCGTTAGCAGCCATAGCCTCCCCAAAGACAAAGACTGACCCTGTCTCTCTTCACTTCTTAGAGCTGAGGTCAATTTATATGTCACATGTCACAAGTCATATTAAATCTGGACATTATCAATTAAGATTCCTTTACACTGGCGGGAGAGCCTGTCAGTCTAAGCACCCACCTCGTAAGTGCAAGCACCCAGGTTGGATTGATCCCCAGTACTGTGTGCCGGCACTGAAACCAGGAATGGGAGCACATGCCTGTAATCCCAGTGCTGGGGAGGCTAAGACAGGAGAATAGAAATCCAAGCTTCATAGTGAGACTCTGTACCAAATAAAAAATAATTTTTAAAAATATGTTTAAAAGACACTTTTAATCACATTAGTCTTCACAGACTCATATATAGGAATGGGATCTCTTTCTCTTTCTCTCTCTCTCTCAGTCTCTCTCTCTCTCCCTCTCCCCCACCCCTTCTGTCTCCCTCTCTCTCTCCTTTTGACAAGGAACCCTTATACAGAGTTAGCCCAGCCATCTCCAGTGACCCACTTTTTCCTAACTTCTTCCCCTGTGGTCAGGTTCTGTTGGCACAGATAGTAGGCCTGAAAATGCTTCCTGAAATATTGACTCTGGCTTTCTGTCCTGGGGTTTGGGGCTACAGTGCAAGATCATCAGCCTGCAAACAAGCACCCAGCATCACCTTTCATCACACAGGCTGAGCAGAGTGAACATACTTGATGACATTCAGCTCCTGAGCAGGGGAAGGACCACTGCTATCCACATGTTGACCATGAGCAGTTTCTGTCCTCGTCACCCTCCCTGGTCAGGCTGTGCATTCTGACTCAGACACTGCAGCGTTTCCTAATGAGCCAATTGCTCCTTCCTGCAGGGCCTATGGGATTCCAACTGTAGGCTGCTCTGCCAATTCCCCAAGCTCTGCCTCCGCCTGACTTCTCACAGCCACCCTGGAGCTGATGGAAAGTTCACCTCATGGCAAGTTAATTCCTCAAAACTCCACTGGATACATATTTAATGCACTTTTGAAATAGACATGGAAAGTCATTTCCAAGGCTGTTTCACATTACTGATAACAAATTTTCTTTTAAATAAAACTTTTATATACGCATGCATGTTTTACATAATGTGGAACAAATTTCATTCCCATGAGGAGTAGGGGTTATGAGTGTTATTTGTTGTTCTCCCTTGGCTCCACAATGTAGGAAACCATAGAGATTGTACTCAGAACACAGTCATCTGAAAAACATTTGATTTCCATCCTGTTTCTTCAGATTTTACTGGTAGTTGAAGGCTCTTATCAGTCTATCATTATAAGTGGTCCAGCAGTGAAATAACTGTCAGAGCCGAGAAAAACATGCTGGCCTGAACAGGTTCATTCTTAGAAACCAAGGCCTGTTCCAATGTAGGAGGAGGAGATTGTAATAATAGCAAGTGTGCCTTGAAAAGTTTTTTTCAAGAAAAGCCTTTTGTTTTTCAATTCTCTGTGTAAACATGGGTCAGGGTAGTTGTTAAAATCTGAATGGATTAGAGATAAGGGCACTGTCTTCCCAAAGGAATGTCCACCCTGAAAGAAAATACCCTTCTCAAAATATTTTCTAAACTTGATTTTTCAGAGATCATACTAAACTTAAGCTGAGAGATACTCATTTATTGGACTAGTCTTAGAAATTCACTACACAGTTGATTATAGATGGTTGTCCACTGTTAACATTTAAAACACATTCCATTTGAAACTATAAAGTGTAATTTCATAAGAAAAATGGCCAGTCTTTGCATGGCTGGCCTGATAGCTCAGCGGACTAAAGCGCCTCCTTAGGCAGAGAGCGGTGGCCAGGGTTCAATCCCCAGCAGGTAGTGCTGGCCTTACCCCTGGGGCACACTGAAATGAGATTGAGACTAGGCATGGTGGCACATTCTGTAATTCCAGTGTTTAGGAAGCTGAAAACAAGAGAATCACTAGGAGTCCAATCTATGTAGTGAGACCTTGTAGACCCTGTCCTAAATACAGAAAAAGAAAAAAAAAATTTGTATGAATGTTACATATACTACTTAGACTATAAGGCTTTCTTTTTCAAAATTCTATTTATTTAAATATCTATCTAATGCATGCACAAATAAAGAATGCAAACATTATCCAAAATATATATAATTTTTATGTCAAGACAAAAATTGTTATATTTGGTATATATCTTCCCAAAAGATCATACACATATTTCAAAAAGGATAGCATTAAACACAGTCCATGAACTTTTTTCTTTCATATGATAATTTATCTTTGAGCTCAATTTCATTGTTTTTTATTGCTACAAAGCATTACTTCATATAAATGTTCTATAATTAATCTATTGTTGGGCTGTTGGGTTGTTCACACATGGATTGTGCTACAAACTGTGCTGAGGTGAATGTCTATATATTTCTCTATATATCTTTATGCATATGTACCATTACTTATGTAGATTAAATTCCTAAGAGTGGGGTTGCTGGGCCAAAGGATAGCACATTTTTTAATTTGAATGGATACTGCAGTGTTGCCTTCCTTAGAGACTGAACACATTTTCTAGCTTTTTGCAATAGTTCCTCATGCCAGAGTAAAAGTATGAGAGGACAGTGGCCTTTTCTAGTCAGGCTTTTTGTTCTATTTGGTTTTGTGCCTTTGTGGAGTCACCTTAAAACAGACAAGTGTGGGGCTAGAGAGGTGGCTCAGTGCTACAGCACTTGCCTGGCCTGTCTAAGGCCCTGGGTTTGATTCCTAGCACTGCAAAAATAAAAATCTTTAAAAGTTGAAATATTTTTTTAAAGTGCAAATGAATAAATAAGTAACTATAACTAAGAGACATTTCCCCACTACTTCAATACACACATTCCCATTTACTCTGTAGTTCAATATTGTTTGTATTACTATTCCTTGAGAGGGTTAGCCAGATAGCTCAGCGGACTAAAGCACCTGTTTAGGCAGGTGCAGGGACTGGGGTTCAATTCCCAATGTGTCGTGCTGGCCCCGCCCCCGAGGCTGTGCTGAGACAGCAATTGAGACTGGGCATGGTGGCGCACCTGTAATCCCAGTGCTTGGGAAGCTGAAAACTGGAGGATCACTGCAAGTCTGATCTGTGTAGCAAGACCCTGTAGGCTCTAAAATAAATTATATATATATATATATATATATATATATATGTATGTATGTATATATATATAATCTCCTGCAAGAAGGTAAAACTTGAGAAAGGAAGCAGAGCCATCAATACTTTTCACCACCCAGCACTTTGAAGCGTATAGGGCATTAATCAATAAATGTGTGCTGAATGAAATTCTGTATCTAACTGTACTTTAGATATCCAAGAATATGAGTTTGCTCTGGAGTAATGTTCCAGACATTGCCATAAAAGACACAATTTTAGGTGGCCAGGGAAATTGCTAACACATTCTGGAATACTCCACCAGCTTTGGAGAGAAAATGAGGCTCATAGAACCTCAAAGAAAACGAGGCATTATCTTTGGCTCTGAGAAAATTATGGGTCCACGCGAAATGGAAATGAATATCTGTAAAGTGGTTTGAAGAAGAACATTTCTGAATGAAAAACAAAGCAGAGGCCTTTGACTTTCTGTCTCTGAGCACTGTGCTTTGAGAAGTTCTGTTGGGCAGGATCTGCTACAGAGTGATTCACTAAATGCAGGTAGTTTAAATGGCTGTTGAGGGGGTGCTTCTAAATCCTCTGAGGGTTATTTGGCTCAGCCCCAGGTGTGGCTCACAGGTCTGGTTGGGCCTAATTAATTGGCTCCAGCCATGTGAAAAGCTGTAGTAATGACTGCTGGATAAACATTTCATGTCACCCATTCAGTGGCTTGGCATCAGGAAGACATGGAAGTGCCCTTTGAGCTTTCTACACATTATGTATATAGGAGATACAGAAGACACCAAGGGAATTTTCCCCATTGGAAAATATTTCTCACTCTTGATTAATTAAATGTACGAAGAAGGCTCCACTTCATTTCCAAAGAATGTGTGCTTCTCAGAATCCATTGCTCAGTTACTTGTTTAGAAATTTCATGTAGGCTTTTATCCATTAATACCGTGCCAAGGGGTCTCTTCAGGACCCTAGAGTTCTTATCCTTACTAGGATCACTTTGCCCAGTTCCTTAATGTGGACAATTGCTGCTTTTTCAAGAAGCTTCAAAGTTTTGCTAACCCCCACTTCCAGCTGGGCTGCTTATCCTGAAGACCTTCACTGAGAAATCATTGAGCCACCCCCGAACACAGTCATCCAGAACGTGATGTCCTAGAGAAAGCAACCATCACAGTCTGTAATCACATTTTATCTGTCAGTTCTCGGCTTCTTCCTGGGCAGACTTCCCACCTCAGGGAACTCATCTTCCAGGGACTTTCAGAGGGCTCCCTGCTCTAACCTCAGCAACCCGGGGCCTCAGTGAACTTCTGACTCTGGAAGAATGTGGCAGGACTGAGTGACCCTGTGTGGGACACACCAGCAGTGCCGGCCTCAAGAAAGTCTTTCAGAGCCTGCCAAGTGGTTCTTTCTCAGGCCCAGACGCTGCAAGTAGAAACTTCTATACAGGAACACTGAGCAAAAGGAAAGGACCCTTACTTTAGGCACTGTTCAAAGCTCTGGCTCCTTAGAACTGGGTGCTCGAGCAGTGCCTTCTCTAAAACTGGAAATAAAACACAATGCAGAACTGAGGAGGACCACAGACATCAGGGCTTATTTGAATGGCCTAGTATCAAAGATACAAAGATCAAAATGGATCTGAAGGCTTCCAGGTGCTGCTGATTTTCACAGCATATTTTCTAGACATTTTTGAAATGGTCTTTAAAGAAAAATGCACTACATATTTTTTAGAAAAATGTGAGAGATTCTGAAAACAAGTAATGCTAGTATTATGTTTCATTTAAGATTTTGCAACATATTTTCTTATAGTTTATCAAACCTCCATTTGCCTGCTTTTGAGTTTGTCTAAGAATTTACTCAAAGTAACTTAAGTAGCCAACGAGGCAACATGGAGAGGAACACACACTTCTGAGCACGTGGAATGGGTTCTGTTAAGATTCCCATCCTATGACCTGCCCACATTATTTGTGAAATGAAACATCCTCTAACTAAAAGAGCTGCCCCTCAGAAAGGCCCATTTCACCCACTCTGGCTTAGAGTCTTAATAATGTTGGCTCTCCAGAGGAATACCTCCAGGAACCCAAGTATCATCTCAGTTTGTACTGTGTGCACAGAGGTGAGGACACAGAGGTCTTTTGAGTTTCTAAGTCTTTTATATAAACTGTTCTGTCCAAGACAACCAGCCTGACTGTGGCTAAAGCCCTGCCCTGTGGCAAAGCTGCATTAGAAAAGCCAGTGTGGGTTACTAAGTCAGGAGATTTGAGATTTAGCCCCAGCTGAGGGAACATGAAGGAATCATCTGACCTCTATGTTTGTGATCCTTGCCTGTAAGCACAGAGGCCATTCCAGACCTGACGATCTGTGATTTCTTCAGAGAAGTAATCAAAACCTATTGAAATGTCCTTGATCACTGAGCTTGGAACAAGCAGTGCAACCCCGAACACTACATCAAACATAGTCAATCAAGATTTCTTTAGCATTCATCTACCCTACAGTAGGCACTAAGGATCCAGCAGCCGCACACATCTCCACTCTGCTTGTGCAGCTACATTGCTCCGAAAGGCTCTTCCTCCATAATTCTGATACAGAGGCAAAGAGGAAAGCTAACATATAAGCACTCAATTGTTGTTGCACTTTTAAATGTGAATTAATGATTTTTGTTCCTTTATGAAGAATGCAAGATACTCAAGAGTAAGTGTTGATAAAGCTGTGCAGCATGAGGCACGTGAGCCTGACCTTAAGAGTACTATTTGTCTTTTTTTTTTTTTTTCAGTACTGGGGATTGAATTCAGGACCTTGTGCTTGCCAGGCAGGTGCTTATTATTCTGAGCTATCTCCCCAGCTAGAGTATTATTTGGCCCTGTGGCTAACACACTTTCTGATTAGCCATGGCCCATTTCTTCCTTGACAGTCAGCGGGTGTCTTCTAGGAGTGTGTGTGTTAAAAGCCAGCATTTAAAAAGTCTGTTTCAGACAAAAGGGGAAGTGGATGACAGGAGCGGCACCGCCTGCTTCCGTGCAGGCTAAGTTGCCGCTAGCCTTTCAAGAGACCTGCATGTAAACACAGGACTGTGTAATTAACCTGATGTCAACACCATACACCATTCTGGACAGAGGTACAAAGCTCAAGAGAGCCAGGTGGTCCACGAGTGACACAACCAGCAGGCTTTAGGAGGGAAGGTGCCCTTCCATGCCGCCTAGCTTAGATCCTTGTAGGACCTGGCAAGTGTGGGTTCTTTCCAGGATTGGTGAGTTTCACTCATACAGAAAAGAACAAGAAGTTACCCCTTGGGGGTGTTATTTTCTGAGAAGCCATGGGTAGCCAGTGGCTATGGGCACTTGTACAGGTACTTCAAATGGAAGCCTGAATTTCCCCCAAGAAATGATGTAATATGGTGATGAAGTTCATTGTACCAAGTGGGCTATGGAAGACACTCCGCATTCCATCCTGGTGGCTGCTGACAGGTGGGGGGAAGACAGGAATTCAGTGATTACATTCCTATTTCCCATTTGGCCTAATGTTTTTCTTCACTCAAGAAAATACTAGTTTGGGGCCAGAGAGGTGGCTCAGTAGAATAAGTGCTTGCCTGGCAAGCACAAGGGCCTGAGTTCAACCCCTGGT
>NDGN011550192.1:0-18079 GCA_002564285.1 Tympanoctomys barrerae | reverse complement strand
AAAAAAAAAAAAAAAAAAAAAGAGAGAATCAAATCAATAATCAACAGTTCTAATGGTAACTTTTATTTTATTTGATTTTTTGTATTTTAGGGAATGGTCTATGGGGTGTTGAGGGTCTCACTACTAGATCAGACTCATAGTTATCCATCTATTTACAGCCTCTCAAGATGTGGGATTACAGGTGGGTGCATACCATGCTCAGTTTCTCTCTGGATACCACTCAGTGTTAAGGTGATTCTATCATTCTTGTGCTCCATTTTATTTTTGATTCGGAATTTTAAGCCTAGTTGGAAAATAATGACTGAACAAGTATGAATAATGATACAACTTTCTTTCTTTCTTTCTTTTTTTTTTTTTTTTTTGGCAAAACCAGGGATTGAACTCAGACCCCTACGCTTGCCAGGGAAGCACTTACTCCACTGAGTCATCTCCCAGCATATACAACTTTTTGAAGATAATTAAATAAAGTGTTTTGAGCACATAAAAGGTGTAGGCAACTAAGATCTATTATACATCTTAGATTCTCAGAATATGGAAAGTAGCCATTTTAGTAGTAGGACATGAGTTTTACTGAATTAAACATGCTTTAAATTTTCATTCTAACTTTTGGTGAACATCTAAGAAAGATTCATTCTTAAAATATTAAGTTGTACATAGTGGTACATGTCCAAAAATAAAATTGAAAAATCTGGAACTGAAAACATCATACCACATTCATGCCATATGTGCATCCATGTTTATAGCAGCACAATTTGCCATAGCTAAAGTTTGGAAATTACCCAAATGTCCACCTGCTAAGGGACAGATAAAGAAAGATATGATTTTTTTTTTTACTTCCTGGCTTATTATTTAGCTATAAAAAGGGACAAATTAGTGAAATAAATCAGACATGCTTGTGCAAACTTCTTATTGTCTTGCTAGTGTAAGGACCTGAACGCATAAATAAAATCAGAAAAGTACAATAGATACTGTGAAAAGAAAATAATCTGTTTGAAGAGAAGGAACAACTGGGATGAGGAAAAGGACAAATATAAGAAGGTAGAGAAAAAGATATATTTATGTATACCATTCGCCAATAAAATAGTCAAGATAGTTTGGATACTTGTAGTGTTGATTTCTGCTCGTCTATTGAAAGGAGCAGTTAATGCTTAATTGTTTTGCTTGTCTTTAATTTCTTATAACTTTTTCCTTTAGTCCAGTTTTGAATGCTTACATTTGGTAATCTAAACAACTAATTTGAAGACAGTATTACACAATGTAACAACTATTGTTGAATTCCTATTAATTTTTGTACTGAAATTCTGTATTGTTTCTATTTTTTTACTAATTTTATCTTCCTTAAAAATAAAAAAATAAATAAATAATTGTGGCAAAGAACTCTGATGGTATGAGAATTAGAGAAATGTGACCATTGAGTTGATAGAAGGCTGCCAACCAGGATCATTTGTACAGTCATGTTAACACACAATGAGTAGAACTCAGAATTTTATAAATCAGTATGAAATAAGTTATTGCAAACATTACATGGAAGAAATCATGAAAATTTGAACAAAAGCAACACTAAAACTTGTTTCATGACTTTGACGATACAAAAGTAACAATAAGTCTGTACTCCCCTGTATTAAAGTTAACCCAATTTCAGATGATAAGCTGATATTATCATCAATAAAACCAGTACAAAGTGCTAACTTACTAATGTAATGTTTAGATTGAGCAAATAAATATTGTTTTGCTTCTATATTTAAAGAAACTACCATCTACTTTTAAATGCTTTTATTTATCTAATAAAACAAATACGTAATTAAACATTTGCAAATGTACTTTTTGTTTCCTAACTTTCTAAAAGTGTATCTATTAACATAATGATATGTTAGAATTTTTAAGGATGAGTATACCAAGTAATATGCAAGATAATTATTTTAAGATAAATCTTAGAATATTTATCAAAGCAAGATCCATATCTATCTCTACTATCAAATGAAATTAATCCATATAGTAAATCTTTCCCCTATGTTCAGTCAGACTTTGTGCTTCTTATATCCAGGTGGTATGTCTTATCCTTATTGCTGATAACTGAACATTAAGAACAAAGGAGACTTAATCACATTTTTGATGTGGCAAATAGCATTTCTGAAAATTTAGTTAATTAATTTATCCATTCAAAATATTTACTAGGTGCATACTGTGCCCTGGGCAGTCTTCCAGGCCTACTCATGAAAAAGTCAATAAATTGTGCATAAGTGTTTAGTAGGCCTTGAAAATAAGAGCTACCTTTTGTCTTAATCATTTAGTTTCTTCAAATGTCAACTTCTCTTCACTGAGAACAGAAAGATAATCCTTTGTCTGAACATAATTACATACCAGAAGAATTGATGCTTTCTAACTCTCTCAACTTGAGTGCCATTCAAATTTACCAGGTCAGAGGTTTTAAAGTAACATACTATATTTTTTGAATTCACAGAATTTTCTCTGGTTTGAAAACATACCTGCTATAGTTTCTTTAAATAATTATTCTGTGAAATTTGTTGAGGCATTCCAATGTCACAATTCGAATGTACAAACATGTATTTTTGGTTTATTATAACTTTATCTTATTTTGAATGATCTCTTTTTCCCTCATTGGTAGTAGTCAATTTTATTTGCTTCCTTCATTCTTATTTTTCTTTATATTTTGAAGTATATAACAGTGATAGAAAAAAAAAGCATTAGAAATAATACAAAATTTGACTATACAATTCTGATAAATGGGCTTTAGTTCCCCCATATAGCCTTTTCACACAAGATCTTATACTTCAGCTACATAGGTTTATGCCTCTTTATTTACAGATTTATCATGAAGAATCATATACTCCCAAATGCCCACAAAGGGAGTCCATATTGATGCTTTTATACCTAGAGTAAGGAAAACATGTTAATCATGCTCACATGACACTTCAGACTTTTTACCTAATATCTTTAAATATATTCATTAATACATTATTTAAATTGCATAGTTTCGCAGCTATTTAAATTTGTCTTCTAAAAACACTCTATGTAAATAAGACTAAAATTATAGGAATCTCAAAAAGATACTTATTAGAGTAGGGTAGATGATTATATCTCAAAGAAATAATAATGTTCTTTTGTGTGTGTTTATAAAATATATAATGTGGTGACATACTGTTCTTAGATAACTTGTGCCATACATATTTAAAAATCCATCATTTCTGTATCTCCCAAGCTCAGCTAGAGCTCTCCCACTTATACTTTGCAATTTTAAAATTAATGGCAAAGGAGGGAGGTGCTTTTTAATTTTTAACTGATAATCAAAGCTGTATCTCTGCTTTAAAGCATGTTAACTTTCCAAGACAATATTTCAGAAATGTCAACATGAATGGAAGTGTCAAATTAATGCTTAATACTAATTGTTTATTTATGCTTGACTGCACTTAGATGGTAAAAATGTAGGTATCAAAAATAAAGAATCTTTATTTTGAGACAGTGAACTAGATGTTCCTTTAGTTTCACTGCCATAAATCCCATTAGTGTTAATTGGAGATTTGCATGTGCATTGAGAGAATAATATACCTCATTATTCTTGAGTAACAGCTACTGACTTTTAAAGGCCATTTAGAAACTGTGACAGGAAACAAATAAAGCAAACCACTTAGCTTTTTAGAAGGTTTTTTTTTTTTAATATACCAGGATATAAAACAAAAGTCTTCAAACATTCCACTGCCATCGACTGAATTTTAGTATTTTAGGAACAAAATCTATCAAATTCACTTCTGTAGTTTAACCAGTTAGTTAATGAAGGAAGCAACAATCTGCATCCTGGTAAACTTGGCTGGGAAGATTGTGTGACTATTCCCTTGTTGCCCTATTTTAGACGGCTGAAATATTAGAAGTCTGTGAAACAAAAGATGGTGTTTGTTTTAAAAAATAGTTAATATATTCTGAAAGACAATTTTGAATATTATGTTACAATGTCTAATAACTGTAGGTCACTGCTTTAGGCTTTCTCAAGTGCAGACTTTTTAATGTGCAGTAACTATGCCGTTGGAATTGTTACTGTTCTTTAGAATGAAATAGAAATATCAATGTAATTTATATAAGCAGTTTTTTGAGTGGTTTTTTTTTGGGGGGGGTTGGTATCTTTTAGAGAAGGGTCTACCAGGTGTTCAGGGTCTCAATGCTAGATCAATCTCATAGTGATCTGCCTGTTTCCAGCCTCCCAAGAGCTGGGATTATAGGCACATGCCAACATGCCCAGTCTCAATTGCTATCTCAGCAAGCCCCAGGGGTGGGGCCAGCACAGCAGGCCCCAGAATCAAACCAATCAAACCCTGGCCCCAGGGGTGGGGCCAGCACAGCAGGCCCCAGAATCAAACCAATCAAACCCTGGCCCCTTCACCTGCTTTGCAGGTGCTTTAATCTGCTGAGCTATTTGCCTGGCCTTTACATACATAGTTGATACCAGAGCTGTCATATGAACTCAGGTGGCCTAGTCACACAATCCATGCTTGACATACTTTGGCTCAAGTGAGTGGACTTCAACTCAATACACTTTTGCCATAAAATTAAAGTCTTCCAGCTACCCAGGGAGAGTGGTGCATGCTGTAATCTCAATACTTTGGAACATGAGACAGGGTGATAACAATTTCGCATCCAGGGAAATTGTTTGGTACACTGGGAGACCGTGTACCAAAACAGATATATATATATATATATATATATATATATATATATATATATATATATAATGTGTATATGGCTAAGCATATTTATAGTGCAGTGCAAAGGCCCTGGGTTCATTTCTAAGTATATAGAAAAAAATTCTTCTAGGTAATTCATCTTAGATGAACCACTATTATTACAAATGCTCCCATGGTTATCTCAGCAATTACCTCTTATTGTTTAGCAAAAAGTCATTCCATCCACACAAAAATCTCCCTAAGAAGAGGTAAGTGGCAATTTTGGAGCCTTTTGTAATAAGAGCTAATTTGCAGGGTGTTTCCACAAGATAGATGGTATTATAATTTTTAACACATTAAGTCTTTTAAATCTAGCTATAGTTAAAAATGCTGAGATAAATACTATTGCTATTCTCTTTTTCAAGATAATGAAGTAGAAGTAAGGAAAGGCAAGCAATATTCAGATATTAAAACGATTTGAACTTGGGCAGCCTGTTTTCGGACAAAAGACAACTGATTAAGGGATCAATTCTGGCCTGTGCGAATTTGGACTGTATTTTACATCTCAGTGCCATGAAGAAAAGGCAGGGAGATCACTGCCTGAAAAAACTTAAAAGACTGTCTAACAAAACTGTGGTCCTGGGTTGTGGCCATAGCTCCATGGTGGACCAGGTGTGTTGTGTCCTGGCACGCGAGTGGCACTGACTTTCATGACTAGCAGCGAAGACCCATCGACTACGAGGCTTAAGACAACCACATCTAACCCTCCCTCTTTCATAAACACTGGGAGCATTTAGCATCGTGAAGAGTTAGTAAAGAGAAGCCAGCACAAAGCATTCTTAGACCTATTAAAACAAACATACAATAAGCCCTTGCAAGGAAGCCATCACAACAAAAGCAGCAACAAAATATGTGTTTAATTTGAGGCAAACATGTGTGGCTATTCTTTGTTTCTGAACACTTTCTAGTGTTCTGAACACTTTCTCAGGGTAGCCCTTCGCAGAACCTCAAAACCGCTGCTCTCAGAGCCTTAACAGAAGCAAAACCAGCACACGGTGCAAGGTGTGGCTTGAACTCCCACTTCACCTCTGCCTACTTTGCAGGCCTTGTTTAATGCAGCCTGTAGCTTCAATGGAAACTACTGATAAAAGAGTCTCTTTAAAGCATTTTTTCTTTTCTCAATTATTTTTTGATAAATGGAAATGGAATGAAAAAGAAATGATGAAGAACTTAATATCACACAGAGAATAGAATATAGCTCTCACACACATTTGTTTCTTAAGCAAATATTTTTTAGATCTCTAATGTACCAAGCAAGCGCTATACATATATGGCACTGGAAATACTCAATAGTTGTTTTATATCACTATATCTATCATTACAAGACAGTAGGTTAAAAGAGCAAAAGATACCTTGAATTTATTTGAGTTAGAAGTCTAGTATGCATCACTAAGCTGACAACTAATGATAGAAAAGCTGTTGAGTGACATTATTTTCTAGTCACTAGAGAAGAATCCAGTACTAGCTCCTTGGCCTTGCCCATATTCCTTGGCTTAAGGCCTTTTTAATTTTGTAAGATAGCGATTGTTCTAGTGTTTCTCACACTGAATCACGTAGACACTCTTCCACCTTCCACTTTCGCTTGTAAGGTACTTTTTAATTTCTTACAAAATTATTCCCAGTCCACATGCCCAAGTAATTCAGCAAACATCTTAATTCTGAGACGGTCTCAAGAAATGCACTGTCTGGTAATATGTAAAAGGTGTTTATGTGTCTCAAGCCACAGCCTCCAAAAGGTGAAGATCCAATGACTATGAGATACAATTCCCAAATTTAATCTTCTTTGCCTAGTAACATGGCATGTTAACTTCTAGGAATTAGAAGATGAACATTGTTTGGAACGATGCTTTCTGTTTATTTCTATTCACGTATTACTTAAAGTTGTGGATTAAATATCTTGACTAAAGGACTAAGAAAATAAATATATATTCACAAACTGTGGGATATAAAAAAAATATTTTGTTCTGCCGGAGTGTTTAAATCATGGAGAGTTTATCTACATCTGTGATTTTTTCTTTATGTGGTGCAGTTATGACAAATGAAGAGAGGATGCAGTTGAATAGTGAATAAAGTGAGGGACAACATTAGCATGGTGCAATTGTCATATTTCTTAAGGCCTTTATAAAAGTATCCCATACACAGGCTCACTTATAAATGGCATTAGTTTATTTCTCACAGTTGTGAAAATCTAAAATCAAGGCACCAACATAGTTGGGTTCAAGCAGGGATTTTTTTTTTCCAGATTACAGACTACCTTATCTGCTATAAAAGGGTCAAGATGCCTCCCTAAGGTCTCTTTTATAAGATCAGTAATTTCATTCATAAGCACTTTAATGTCATGACCAAATTATTTCTTAAAAACTGTCAAATATAATCTAGAATACTTAACTGGAGAAGCCCAGAATAAAATAAGGCAGAAGATACAGGTTTCTCTTTCTCCTCTACTTCTAGGAATGGCTCATGTTCTGCTTAAGGCTTAAGCTGTATTTTTGGTTTTTAATATTGTAAAACCATTAGCCTAAATGTGCACAGAGAATACTGTTTTCCTTTGCCTTTCTGAGATATTTAGAATATTTTAAGCATACTCTTAAACTATTTCATAATTTTATAGAATTTATTTATTTATTCTTTTTTTTGTTGTTGGTGGAACCAGGGATTGAACTCAGGCCCTTGCGCTTGCCATGGAAGCGCTTATTACACTGAGCTATCTCCCTGGCCCCTATAATTTTACAGAATTGAAGATTATTGTGACCATTTGTTCCTGAGAATTTGTCACATATTGTATGAAGTTCTCCATTGTAGTTTGAATTTCATGTATATATTAAAATGATAATGCTAGTAAAGTCAATTTTTAAATTTTAATATATTTATAGGAATAAAGAGAAATTCTATCATTAGAAGCATTTCTTGATCAAAACATTTTCCAGAGTATTTTGGTGAAGGTACAATTTTGCCAGTCTCAATTTATGCTTTCTTTATAAATTCAGGAAATATACCTTGATCACTGACTTAATCTAGGGACTGGGATATATACAGGATTCTTAGTAGTAGGTGCATTGGAAATAGCTCCCCATACTGTGTGCACAAATCTATTTTCTGTCTGCTTTTTTAGTGAAAAGATTAAGTAGTTATACCAGTCTGAACTGATGAAAAAAAAATTATAGAACACAAATAGCCGTGTCCGTATAGCCAGCTGTGCATCTAATGTGAAAAAGAGCGGTAGATATGTGCTATCAGCTTTCTGTGAAAGGCAGTTTTTATAAGTCCAAAATCCCTAGAATTAAGTTTTTTGGCCTCTAGAATGTGGTAGACTTCTTATCATACTCTGAGCACAAAATTTGTTGCATTAAAACTATCTGTTTATCACTCACTGTTTGTTGAAAAGTTTTTTTTAAAAAGCAAAATACCATGAATTATTTGTCCCTTTCTTACAGATGTCACTGGGCAAGAAAGAGAGAGCAGAATAAATATCTTAAGCAAATAACATATTATTTGATGGATCAAAGCAATGTCTTATGATAACCTTCTCTTTGAATTCAGTATCAGGAAGTTAAACAGATGATATATTGATCATTTAAAGTCAGTATATAATGATTTAGATTCAAAATTATGCTTTGATAACAACCAAGAAAACTAACTTTAATAATCCTAGGCTATTACAAGCATAAATAATTATGGCCAAGATCAGGATACAATCTTTTCAACAGTTACAAAATCTCACAACTAAAAGGCACAGCCTATCTCTTCTTCTGTCAATTTCTATGGACCATATCCATCATCAATCTGTGGCCAGATTGACTAGCTTGCAAAATCATTTGAATTGCATGAATCCTATTGGTTAGCTTCTGATGATACTGTTCTAAATATTTCTACAAAATCTATAGCAATATTAATGCTTCCAAATTTAATATTACTTTGAACAAATTGAGATTAATATCAGAGAGGAAAATATTTTCTACTAGTAACTCTAATAAACACTATACAATGTAGACACTATAAAAATTCTTTACATGAAAATTTATATTGTATAAAGAATACTAGGTACACTTAACCTTTCACAAAGCCAGAATACAAATTGAATAATTTCTTCTTATAGTTTGTGTCTAGTTGTCCCACTAAAACCTCATGTGGTCATGGGGTGGCTTCTAGAGTTGGTGATTAATTCTTGACCCAATTCAGGGATTATAGGCGTGATTGCCACTCTCACCCTGGAGCAGTTAATCTGCATTACAATGTAAGAAAGGGAGAGAGGCATACCTCTGTGCCCCACCTACTATCTCTCCCTTTGTTCTTTGCTGTTTTCCACACCATGATCTGCTGCCCTCTGCCATGTGCCACTCTGCCTTGGAGGTAGCTAGGTATGGACTGAAACCTACACTAACTGTGAGCTAAACAAACCTTTTCTTCCTTAATTATGGGTGTTGGGTATTTTGTCCCAGCAATGACAGAAGAGTAACTGAGACATATCTTTTGGTCCAAAGTTTGGCTCTTAAGTGGAAAGGAAAATAAAATAACAGAGATAATTTGACAACCACATACATTCACAACATTAGAAGATTATGAAGTTGACACTAGCCATATATAAAAGCACAACAGGATGAGCTACACCAGGTTCTAAACTTGACTTACAGATATTAGCCAGATTAACACATGTCCTTACATTCTCTATTTTTGTATCAGCAAAAAGGCATAGTATTAAAGAATTGAAAGATCAAGTGTAATTATACATGTGGAGTGACTAACATATTGCTAAAAACAATGACCCAATATTTGGCAATTGTTTATTAAATTTATTTAATAATTGATAGCTACTATGCTTATTAATAGGCAACCATTGTATGACCACAGAGTTATTTGAAGCATGTCTCCATTACTGTACTATTTATCTTACTAATAACAAATGTTAAGAAAACTAGACTAATGAAGGACAGAAAAAGTGATGCAAAGTAGCTCTTGTAACCTTTATATTTTTAAAGCTTTGGTTGTGCTATGACATTGACCTCGAGGTGTGTGTTTAGAGTCTTCCTGGGATTGATATTTCCTGACCTTCACTGACATTCTTCTGACCCACTCAGCAGTCTTTCTCTGGTTCTCTTCAACAATTCCTCAGCTTTCTGGCTGTGCTTCAATACTTTTGGAAATTATCCCAGATGATTCATAAAAAAACCATATAAAGTGGGAACCTCAGGGTCATAGGCATAGAAGAGAGAATTCTGAAGGGCAAAATAAGACTATCTCATACAGAAGTTCTCATCATTTAACAGAATATATATATATATATATATATATATATATAGTCTGTGTATGTGTATATACGTAAACATATTATATACAGTTGCATTGGCTAAAGTAGACATGTGAGAATTTTATAGACTTCATAGAGTCAAATAAAAAATCCACAGATAAGAAAATTGATCTGTGCAGGAAGTATTTTTCTAGTGGAGTTTTTATTGTAATAGTGATACACCAGGTTGCATAGTTTGAAAAAGATCTTTCTTATGAACATGTACAATCAGAAAATGGTATACCCAGAGCAAAAAACAGTCTTTGTAATATTGCTTAGAGGTTCAGTAAACTAGCTAGAATAGAAAGTAATGTCCAAAGAAAGTTCACAGTTCTTTGAGCTTTACTGCAGATGCTACTAATATAGCATATGTTAACAGAAAGATTATTTAAAATACATTGTGTGTGTGTGTGTGTGTGTGTGTATGTGTGTGTGTGTGTGGAACTGGGGATTGAACTCAGATCCTTTTGCTTGCCAGGGAAGCACTTATTCCACTGAGCCATCTCCCTGGCCCCTAAAATACATATTTTTGAAAATAAATTTTTTTCATGAGGAAAAAACTGTCTTGCAAAATAAAAGAGCTTTTTTTTTTGTATTTTAGGGAAGGGTCAATAGGATCTCACTACTAGGTCAGACTTGTAGTGATCCATCTGCTTACAGCCTCCCAAGAGCTGGGATTATAGGCGTGTGCCACCACTCTCAGTCTCAATCTCCATCTCAGCATGCCTCAGAGGTGGGGCTGGCATGGCAGGGCTAGGGATGAAACCCTAGCACCTGCGCCTGCTTGCAGGTGCTTTAATCTGCTGAGCTATTTGGATGGCCCTAACAGAGCTTTAACATTGACTGGAATAATAACTCAGTATGACAAAGCAATTGCTAAAAATATGCAACACTTAACATATCTCAGCTACTATTTGATTTTTAAAAAATATTTTATTTATTTATTTATTTATTTACTTATTTATTTAGTATAGGGTCTATGCAGCTCAGACTCTTAGGGATCCTCCTTTCTGAGCCTCCCTAGCACTGGGGTTACAGGCATGTACCGCCACACCCAGTTTCAGTGGCTGGCACCACATGGGGCTGTTGCGTGCAGTATAGGAGATCAAATGCTTGTACTTGTACACGTCCTTGAGCTTGTCAAGCAGGCACTTAGATCACCAAGTTATTTGCCCAGCCCTGAGTATTTGTTTTTGGAATGGAGCAATCAATACAGTTTTCCCTGCCTGACCTGACCATATTAGTATTTGTTTGTCATTTTCTAAGAAAGTTTTGTACATTTTCTGAGGTGGAATACCAGGAAGAGTTATTTATAGCCCCCTGCTAGAAGTCACATGATTCATTGAATCTGAGGACTTACTAGAAGCTAAGAGGACTAGTTCCATGTGTATGTCTAATCTCCTTGGAGATCTAAATAGCTGTTGACTTCTGAAGTGTTGAAGTCATAAACATTAGTCACACCATCTCAAATCCCATCTTTTGTCAGGCAACATAGTTACCATTATTATTCCTACTCTAGAAATCACCTTCTTCCTTTTCCTTCCACTTCCTTCTATTTATTCCTTGGATTTTCTTTTATAAATGTTAGGTGACATTCTTGATTTCAAGGCTGGGATATTCCAGCTATTGAAAAAAAACCTGGCAGATAACATGAAATGAAATAACTATTGGGAAAGCAACTGAATGTGCTAAGAAATGGATAAATATACATTTACTTCTTAGTAACTTTAATAATTTTAGTCTGTGAAGCATTATTTTTCTCTGTATTCTTGCAAGGTAACATCATCCTAGTACTCAGATAACGTATTTAGCAAATTCTATCTTTATTGAGGTCCTTTGATGAGGAGGGCACTGCATGAGATGAAAAATGGTGATGCAAACAACATGGCTGCTGTTACCACAGAAACAGTTATAGAAAATGCGTTGTTATGTTTTGTGACTAGTTGTCCCCCCAAAACCTCATGCAGTCATAGGAGGACTTCTAAAGTTTGTGATTAAATCATGATCCCTTGGGATTATGGGTATGAGTACTGCTGCTGCTGCTGCTGGAAGTATCAGTATAAGTACTACACCCAGCCTCCGTGGATAGTCTGAGTGTAATATAAGGAAGACAGACTTGCTCTCCGTTGCCACTGTGGACACTACTCCCCCTTCTTTCTCTTGCTGTTTTGCAGCCACTATGAACTGCTGCTTTCTGCCATGTGCCAATCTGCCTTGGAGCCAGCTTAGTATGGACTGAAACCTCCACAAACTGTGAGCTAATTAAACTTTTCCTTATTTCTGGGTGTAGGGCATTTTTCTCAGGAATGAGGGAAAAGAGACTGAGAAACATAGATAGCAATATAAATATGTAATTATCATTTATAAGATTCAAGACCAGGTCTAGATAGATAGATAGATAGATAGATAGATAGATAGATAGAGATAGAGATATGGATGCTTTATTCCCCCACCTTCGAAAAACACACTAGTAATCCACATATGGTACACAAGAAATGCATAAGCTTAATTATAAAGATTCTGTAGCAAATGAATGATTGTGACAGAAAAGGGAGAAGAGAAATACTGGGTGACTATACAGTCTTCCTCAAATACAAGAACTAGTTGTTTCTGAATAAGAAAAGCTTGCAAGAGCAATGGCACAGCAGGTAATCACATCTTTCTGGGAAGTGAAAACAAAAAGTTCTCCAGTACAAGTCCAGCCTGGGCAGTTAGATGACTTAGGAAGACCTGTCCAAAATTAAAAATTGAAGAAAAACGTCTGCAGATGTAGCTTAGTATGAAGGTCATTCATTTAATCTCGGCTATCACAAAAAGCTAAAACTTTTCAGAGAATGTGACTTTTGTGTGAAACTGGGTGGAAGTGATAAAGAATTTGTATGAGCTTTGGGCATACCAGTGGTGCGCATGCTCCAGAACTGGACTTTGCATCATGGCCCTTAGATTCCCGAGCTAGTGCAATATACTCATCATTGCCTCTAACCCTGACACTTGGTGGTACACTGATCCCTATTTAAAATACCTGTGGACAGAGAGATAAAAAGAGAAAGGACCATAGTTTCTATTATTAGTTAACTGAACAAGATACTAGATTTCACTTACACATGTACACATAGAGAGATACATACATGTTCCACTCTTTTTTTTTTTCTCATCATGCCTTCAGGGCAGGTTTGGCTGCCTTGAGTTGTGGAAATCGAACCACAGCAACCTGAGCTTGACTGCATTGTCGAAGCAGCCACTTAAAGAACTGAGCTAAGGGGCAGGTCCCCTTGCTCCATTCTTAAAAATGTTAAGAGTAACACTTAGAAGACAATAAAATTTGAGAAATTATAATGATTTTTATTAAAACTTAGAGTTTAATTGAACTGAATGAGATTCAAATCACACTAGCTTCTTTTTTTCCCTTGCAACTTATCTGGGTTTCTTTGTTCACAATGTCTTAATTTTTGTCAAACTCTTTCAAAAGGGTACAATTCTTCAGCTAACAATGAGTAGACAGGAGGCAATTTAATTGTTGTGAATGTTAAATTGGATATATATATGTATATATATATATAATATTATATATTGGTTCTAAGTGCTCATTAGTGAATATATGTATTAGCAAGAATGGCATGTCTTTTAGAATGCAATACATTTCTTGCTAAAACTTACAAAATAAAAATTTGAGAGAAAAATGATTGATAACAAAATGACTTACTCCAGAACAGTTATTTCTTTTTCCCTTTTTATAATATGTGCTTATTAGCAGGATTCTGTTATATCTTAGGAATTTCACTATCTTAATTATGACTTAGCTACTAAAACCATATTACCATCATTAGGTGAGAATAATAGTATTTAAGCAAGTAGCCAAAAAAGTTTATGTCCTTCATATATATTATTTTATTATTAACAAAATATCTACACAAGAGATACAGATGTTATAAGAATAATAAATATCTTATGTAAAGAAATATCCATTGAATTGTGAAAGTTTGTGTGATTTTTGTGTTTGTGGGAAATTATTCCTTGGAATTAAATTTGTCCTATCTCAAATTTTAAAAATGCACAGATGAAACTATTATGAATGATAAGTCACACATAAATGATATTATAAAACAGTTCTTCCTTGTTATCTTGATATATTTTCTTCAGATTCTGCAGCCTACTTGTGAAATTTTTGTTTTGAAGTTTTGTTCATAATGTCCGTGAATGATGTATTTGCTCATGATGGACATTCTAAACACTAATGCCATGTCACTAGTGATGCTACTGTCAAGGACGTGAGAAGAGAAGGAAGAGAGAAATTATTTTTTACGCCATCAAATGTTATGGGTGGAAAATCACTCAGATAGGCCTTTGATAAACAGCCTGTCTACTTCTTAAATTTATAAGGAATCACTGACAACTCCCATCTGTGGATTTACTCTGGGAAGGAGAAAATATGGTCCTTTGTTTCCAAGGTGTAAATTATTCTTGGAAAGACATAAGAAACAAGTAAAGCTCAATAGCATGTCAGCTACTCATAAAGTTCTCAATAGAAAACCGTCTTTCAGGACAAAAGAACTATTTTAACAGTGGTGACAGTTTCAAATTTTAGTAGAGTGAAAGCAGTTTTTTTGTAAATTCAAGTAATTTTCAATATTATGCTACAGATGCAAATATATATTGAATGAACATAGTATTCAAAAATTCTCATTCACTTATGTCATTCTTTACTACTTGTTGTAAACTTGCTATACAATGTGTGCTTATGCAAATCTTTGGGGGCTGGTTTTGATGATAAATCTAGTTATGTTTTGATAAAAATTTTTAGGTGATGAAAAATCCTAAGTTTCCAACACAAAAGCAAAACATTATTTTCAAATCATGCCATATTCAATAAATTTCATGTTGAATAAATACATGCATCTTTGTATTTCATTTTAGATTATTTGTGTTACTGCTCTCTTATAAGATGCTTTTTTACTTCTAGCTGAAAAAAAAGAGGAGGGATTTCTCTTCTTTCTGGTCCTGGAGATAATAACAATGTCCATATAATTCAGATTTTCACACTTTTCCTTATTTGGCTAGATACTAGAGTATAAATACTGTTAGACGCCCACAATATAATAAAAATTAAAGTTCAAGGACAGATAATATGATGATCCTGAATTTCATTACTTTAAAATATAACAAATGATACATAAAATTATAATAACTCATTTTACAAATCACAATGTTTCGTAAATGTATTAGAATCATTTTATACTCTACATGTAATTGGATATAAAACACAAATTCCCATGAATAGTCTTATTCTTGTACCAAGAATTGAATTCAGGATCTTGTGCTTGCCAGGCAGGTACTATGCCATTGAGCTATGTCCCCAACAAAATTGTTTAATAATGAATCTATTTTTCCAAACAAGGATTTCATTATGTGAAAATTTAGCATGCCCCTCCAAGACACTCATATATTAAAAATAGTAATTTGAGGAAAGGTAGATGCTAAACCACTGAAAGTTTTTCACATGTTGGGGTAGAAAGAGATTCTTGTTAATTTTACTATACAACCCTGAGATGACAATATTTCTTACTGCTGGGACACAATACCTTCTGCCTATGATTAGAAGAAAGAAAAGCTAATTGGACTCATAGTTTCAGGGGTTCAGTTTGTGTCTGACTGGGTACAGGGCAGAAGCATCATGGGATAATGGTGTGGAGGAGCACAGTTACTTAGCTCTTGACAGCCAGAAATCAGAGCAGGGAATAGTGTCAGAGAAGCTGGGCCAGGAATCAGGTAGTATGCTGCGTCTCTCATCCACACTCCAGCAACACGCACCCAGAAGTGTGCTTCAGGAATCACATGGGAACTTCTTATTTCAATCAAATTGACACTACAGAAGTTAATGGTCACAACCTCATAACATGCATGAGTTTTACATCTATTTATATTTTCCCTTTCTTGCTACTGACTTGTATTAAAAGACCCATATGCAAATAGATAATCTGAGGATAAAGAAACTGAAGGAATATACAGACAAGTGAATGTGCACTCAGTTTAAAATTAAATCAATGGTATATTTAGCAATGATTTTAAGCATTGAAAAGTTCTCTTTTTTTCTCTATTGAATATACAGACATACACATAAATAAATATAAAATATATATATATGTTAGATTATATTTAATGAATGCTATCCCATAATAACAGTACCAATTCATATTTTAAAGATGGTTGTGCCTTATAGTAATTTGATTTGCAGGAGCAATTTTGAGGCTTACAAAATTGTAGATGCCTTGATCTCTACCTATTAATCTTGACTGAGTTTGTTGACTTTTCCCATTTTGTTTTCTATATTACTAGGGCTGGATAAGAATATATACATTTTACATGATCATGTATCTATTGATGCAATATTTTGGGTTAATGTTATTTATTTTCTAAGAAATGCTAACAATTTGTTAGTAAGTAGTAGCCTGTTTGGACTTCTCAGCAGTGATGCTTAGCAAGGCCGAGCTTGGCTAACAAGGTCAGGACTCAAGGATGGATATGGAATCAAAATATTATGTATTTTTGCATCAATCAATGTTCTTTAGAGAAACACATTTAATATAAAATATATGAAACAATAAAGATTTACAGAATTGGCCTCCAGTGCTAGACACAGTCAAGTGTGGACTTGTGCAGAAGCTCTGCCTGCTTGCTGGAGCTCAGGGGCATCCGGCCAAGGACATAGCCCTGTGTGGGTCTGCATCAGGAGGCTTGAGGGTCTTCAGTGAAAGTGAGAAGATGATGTCCATGGTGCCCATGAAGATGGAAGCTTCTCAAAAGAGACAGAAGCGAGCCTATTTTTAGAAGCAATTTTTAGTGATTTGCTTTAGGAAGATTAATCAATTTTTGCTGAATAGTGGTGCCAAGTGCCACCCAGCTGAACAACAGGCTTACAAACATTACAGTGAATTTTGTCCATCTTATTCACTGCACCTAAGGCTGTGAGACACCTGACTCTTCTCTAGTCAAAATGACTATGAAAGGTAACCATTTTGAATCAGTTCTGGACATGAAAGAACATCTTGAAATGCTTTAAAAAAACAAAAATAATTGGATATGTGTGTTCTGAGTGAGAATGAGTATTTTACTAAGGATTAATGGCACTGTGTCTTTTACTAACTTTTTTAAAAATTTGGACACTTGATATATTTTTGGATCATACCTTGTGTTTCAGTGACTTTCTTACTTCTTAGTTAAAGTACCTCATACCCACATTGAAGCAAGAAGAGTTATTTTTTTTCCTAAGAGATTCACAAGTCTGAGTCCATGATTGGCAAGCTCCAACACAAAAATGGAAAGGTGGAAAGACAAGCTGCCAAGGAAACCCACTGTACAGTAGTCTCCGAAAAGCAGAAAGAGAAAGGAAGAGCTGGGGACAGGACTCTACCCTCCCAAGTCCTGCACTCAGTGACACTCTGTCAGCCAGTCCCTAACCTGCTAACAAAAAGTTAGTGATTATGCCCCAGTCAATCACCTTCCAAAAGCCCCACCTGTCATCACAGGTGACTTTTCGGGGGTCATTTGAGAAGCCCTACAAACTTGCACAAATGTATGGCCTTCTCCGTGTTGTGTTTGCAAGACTGTTGAGAGCTGGATAGTTTTGGATTAGCTAGGACTATTCATCTCTGTTTATAGTGTTCTTTCTTCCTGGGATAAACTTCCCTCTTTCTTTAGCAATTTTTTTATGGTGTGTGCATACACCAGCTATCTCGAGTCCTGTATTTGAATCTGTCTCAGTATTACACAGTGGTCTAAGAACACAACAAAACTGTCAGCTTCAAGAAGTGAGCTACAGATTTATTCTTAAAAAAGCAGAAGGGGAGGGCTGAGGAAAATTTAGTGGAGCTAACATGTATTAAGACATATTGTATTCATATACCAATTTCCCAAAACAAATGCCACTATTTTGGTATTGCTAACATAAACTAAGTTTTAAAAAGGAGACGGAGGGCTGATGAGATGGCTTAGTGGTCTAAAACACCTACTTAGAACAAGCTTAGAAAAGCACAGGGACAGCGGTTCAATGCCCCAGCACCACATG
>NDGN011550191.1:0-12486 GCA_002564285.1 Tympanoctomys barrerae | reverse complement strand
TCTCTCTCTCTCTCTCTCTCTCTCTCTCTCTCTCTCTCTCTCTCTCTCTCTCCCCATCCCTCTCTCCCTCCCTTTCCCTCTCTCTCCTTCCCTCTCTTCCTCTCCCCGTTCCCATCTCCCTCTCCCTCTCCCTTTTCCTCTCCCTCTTCCGCTTTCTCTGTCTATCTTATAGAACAGTCACAATCACAATTATCAAATACTGTGTGCTATGCAAAACTGAAGAAAAATATTGCCTTAACTACAATGAATCAATAACATCCTTAGAGACAAATACACAGTTATAGGAAAGTCAGTTCTTCAAATTCTTCCCATGACTTCCTCTCTTAATAGAGGAAAAACATGTAAAATTAAAAACATAAAAAAGGTAAAAGGAAAACCTACCATATGAAAGAGAGAAGAATAGATCATATGGAAGGAAAGAAATATAAGGGGAAATGTAAAGAAAGATCAAGACAAATGAAGGAAAATACAGAATTACAACTGTGGGAAGGCAGCAGATGCAAAATCCTAAGTCAGGTTTGGACACTGTATCTCTTGCATCCCTAGACCTTAGAACAGTGTATAAGGGGTTATTTCTTAACACAGAAAAGAAGTAAAAATCAAAAAGGTGAAACTCCACATCCCCACCTCTCTCTAAGTCCAAAACCTCATTGAATTTAAGTATTGCCATTCCCTAATAAAATTTAACTTGAAAAGGAAAGGAGGCAACCTTGTTTAGAAAGGCAAAAAACTACTAGTCTATGTAAGTTATCTCAAATGTACTAACTGACCATTTACTGATACTCTTTGCAAACCTCTAAATTTGTGATCTGAGAACATTTTTCTTCCTCTTTTTTGTCATATGTTGGCCAATGTCTAACTAAAGTCATCTTGTTTTGTGTGGTTAGGAAGTTCTCAAACTCAGTTATGTCTAGATTTTTCAAACCCGGTTATGCTTAAACTTTTCCTCTGGCTTTAGTGGCTAAAATACAAGTTTTGACTATATTTTGTTGCATTGTTTTCTATTTAACCAACACTTCTTTGCCTGGAGGTCTGACTTACAGAACTTAAGACATTATAGAATCTATGAAATATCAAAAATAATATTCTCACTGTAAGAATTGATATTTGTAAGGTTTTATAATTCTATATTTATTTCTTTTTCTTACCAGAAAATAATTTGAATCATTAAAGGGATTTTTTATACAAACATAAAATTGTGATTAGTTTATTCCATCAGAGATTCACTAAAAAAAATTCATAACATAGAACTTTCTTAACCTTGCAAGATAAATATCAGTAAACGAAAACAATATAGTAATTCCACTAAGCTAAATTCTAATTAGTGATTCTATACCTGTTTATCGTTAGCCATAGGTAGTAGGCAATGAAATATTGATATGATTTGGTGTGTGTTTCCATGGAGTGCTGCAGGACGGGACATGATTGTAAAATAATTATGAAACAAAGCCACTGAGATAATAAGGATACTTATCGATGTCATAATAAACACATGGGGAGAGGAGTATTTATCTCCACTGTAGGTGGGGACAAACAAAAAGGGCTCTACCAGAGCCCTGACCTCAGAGCTCAGGTTAATGAATACATGATGACATGGCTTATCTGCATTTCACTAAGGCATCTGATGAACTCTTACATGAGATTTTGTTACCACATTAAAAAGATATGTTCAAGATGATAGTACTTATAACTGTGTATTTATTGCCACTCCATGTCTTAAAATTTTGTGGTCTTTAATGAAAAATGCAAACAGTTTTACCCCCCCAAAAAAATTTAGTTTAAAAATTTGGCATCAACCTGTTTTGTGATGTGGCTTAAGTGGTAAGCCTCAAGGTCTTGAATATCCTAAGAAACATTTTGGTTGACTATTAGAGTTCACAATTGTAAAAGTCCTCTAGCAGAGATTTGCACAAATTTTTAGGAGAAAGTAAAAGAAATGATTCCTTTATTCTGTCATAGGAGTAGAGGGAAGTATCACCAAAACATGTGATATTTAATCTGAGATTTACAAACTGAACAATTATTGTTAATTACTGTTAATTGCACATTAATTATAAAGAGAGGTTTCCAAGAGAAAAGAGCCATGAGCACAGATGTAAAAAGAAATAAGAGAACTTGTGTTCAAGGAAAAGGAAGCATAGAGCGTCAGGTTGACAGGGGATTTGAAGCTGGAATCATAAGCAAATATCAAAGAAAAAGATCCACTTAAGGGGTTTATACTTCATCTCAGGTGCAGTAGAGTTACTGAAAACCATTAGGCATGTAGGTGACTTGATCAGAGTTGCTGATAGGTCAAGCTCAAGAAGAGACTGGTTTGAAGAGAATGAACTGGAAGCAGGCTACTAAATTACTCCGAACCATAGAAAATGAAAGCAAGGACTTACAAGCAGTGGAGGAAGAAATGGCAGAGGTGACACTGAATCAGTGTGTTTAGGATGGAAAACAATTTTGGGAGATATATTATAGAGTTACTTCGCAGCTCTTACTTTGTGCTTCTGGATGGTGCTGTTGACTTAATGCAGTAGATGTAAGGAGAATACTTGGTGTAGAGAAAGATGACGAGGACAATTGATATCTTTTATCATTTTAAAATTCTGTGTTAATTTTGCAATAGTCCTTTGTATCAAAATATCTTTTTTATGTATTAAGTACAGGTCTACAGGGTCTCACTACACAGATCAGATGTGTCAAAGTATCTTATAAATGGGGTTTACCATACCTACCTTACAGATCTTTGCCTATCTTTCACATTTTCTTCTTTATCCATTAATCTATTCAACAGCAGTTTACTTGGAATCTACTTTTCTAGACATTATGCTAAAGTTGTAAGTAACAGAATTTGTGCTCTTATGGAGTATTACATCCAGAATACCAGACATAAATAATGATTATTATAAATTTTAAAATATTGAAATGGTATTGCAGTCTCCAATATTAAAATTTTCTACCCATCTTTAAAAATTCCTTTGCTCTGCTCTTGTTCTAATACCCCGTGCTAGCTACTCCAGCTTACAGCTACCTCTAGGCACAGACTACTTTTTATTCTGAAAAACTGGATACAAATATCAACTGATGAATAAACCCATTACTTGGAGGCAGACCTCCTAGGATGCGCATCCTGCTGCCAGAACGGGCTAGTTGGTTATACTTAAAAAATCGTTCAATGTTTCTGTGTTTCAGATTCTCCACTTGTACAATTCATCTAATGGTCCCTGTATCTTCAGGTTGTTATGAAAACTATGTAGAATAATATAGGCAAAACAGAAAAACTTACACATTTTTAATGCTTCGTAAATGTTCGTTCTTACTGTTAAAGTAGTTGCAGTATCAAAGCTTTTGTAGAAGAAACAATCCCTGGTTGAGTTTTTAAAATGGACACAAATCAGCAAAAAATTAAGATATATCCCTTTTTACCCTTTACCTCCCTTCTTCCTTTACCCCCTCCCTATTTCTTGCTTCTGCTCAGGAATTTAGTCAAATATCTTCTTGATGAGGCTTTTCTAAGACTATCTACATTTCAAATGCTTAACTCATTCGTTATTTTATTATTTCCAAATTCTTTGATTATTATATTATCTAATTATAAATTCTGCTAATATAATTTCTTTATATTATGTTCTCTAAGAAAAATAGCCTTTTTTTCTTAGTGTTGAATAGCAGGTGCTAAAGGTAACTGGGGAAATGGATTCAATGAGAAGTAGATTTTAGGTTTCCTGAGCATTTATAATATACCAGACAGCATGCAAAGTACTTTATATATTTTCTTAAGTTTATCAATATCAGAAAGAATACTAGGGTCTCAATTTTGAAAGGTATTGATGCAATGATAAAAAACTTCTGATTTTTCTCCCATAAAATTTAATCTTGTTAACTTCACAGTTTGGCTGCACTTTATTAACATGTAAAGTGTAAGAATAAGATTTCTTTGAGTTGGAACACATGTTAACAAAGAGAAGCTGATGAACATCTTGTACTTAACAGATCTGGACTCTGTCCATGGTGCTGACACTTTATAGACTGTTCTCTTTGATCACATATAGCCAAATGAAAATTATGATCCTGAGATGACAATGAAGCCCTTTCTACGTGATATGTTTTACTCTCTATACTGAAGGTTTTGTGAGTGTGGAAATATTCACTAATTATGTTAGTGAATCCTTCCTGAGTAGGAGTTTGTTGAGATTGAGGCATATTTAAGTCTTCTCTTTAGGTATTGTTTGGTAACTATTGGTTCAATTTTTCTCCTTCTTACCCTTTGTTTTACAGAAGATACTCTGCCTGACATCAACCCCTTTCATTATGCAACAAGACTCATCTATTAAGAAACACTTCCCCTGGCTTTCTTAGCACCACTAATTATTAAAGGGAGATAGAATAGGAACACCAAGTGAAGCTGTGATTTTAACTATCCTCTATAGAACTAAGTTGAAACAATACAGACTACATATAGTCCATATCAATTCAGACTGAAAAAAATGATAATCTAAACTAGATGAACCCAATGATCAATTTTCCTTTTTATGTTTTGGGGAAGAAAGATATTTGATCTGCAGTAATCATATTAAAAAGGTGGAGAATGAAGCTACAGATTTTCTTTCTTAAGTATTATAGAGACATAAATGACACATGGAGACTTATCCTACCTTTGCGGAATATGGATGCCTAACAAAATCTTGGACAGAAGTATGATGTGGGAAAACTGGACAACTGTCAATGAGTTTGTTCTCATAAGCTTCTCAAACCTGTCTTCTGAGCTACAGGCTCTGCTGTTTCTCCTGTTTTTGATCATTTACTTGGTTACACTAATGGGAAATGTCCTAATCATCCTGGTCACTACTGCTGATTCTGCTCTGCAAAGTCCTATGTACTTCTTCCTCAGAAATTTATCCTGCCTGGAGATAGGTTTCAATTTGGTCATTGTGCCCAAGATGCTGGAGACCCTTACCGCCCAAGAAACAACCATTTCCTTCCTTGGCTGTGCCACTCAGATGTATTTCTTCTTCTTCTTTGGGGCTGCTGAGTGCTGCCTCCTGGCCACCATGGCATATGACCGTTATGTGGCCATCTGTAACCCCTTGCATTACCCTGTTATCATGGGACTCAAGACCTGCACTCAACTGGCAGCTGCATCTTGGTTTTCAGGCTTTCCAGTGGCCACTGTGCAAACTTCCTGGATTTTCAGTTTCCCTTTTTGTGGCCCCAACAAGGTGAACCACTTCTTCTGTGACAGTCCTCCCGTCATCAAACTGGTCTGTGCTGATACCTCTTTGTTTGAATTGGAGGCCCTGACAGCAACTGTCCTATTTATTCTCTTCCCATTCTTGCTGATCCTAGGGTCCTATGTCCGCATCCTCTCCACCATCTTCAGCATGCCCTCAGCTGAGGGGAAACACAAGGCCTTCTCCACCTGCTCCTCCCACCTCCTTGTTGTTTCCCTCTTCTACAGCACAGCCATTCTCACTTATTTCCGACCCCGTTCTAACACTTCTCCTGAGAACAAAAAGCTGCTGTCACTGTCCTATACAGTGGTCACTCCCATGCTGAATCCCATCATCTACAGTTTAAGGAATAATGAAGTGAAGGCTGCCCTAAGGCGGGTCATCCGCAGAATTAGGGGCCTTCAGAAGCTATGACTAACTTAGGTGGAAACTGAAGGGGTAAAGGACAGAGGAAAGAAAATTATATTATCAAATGAATTTTTCAGCTCCACTCTTTCCAGGAATACATGGTATGCCCCCTGGGATTTGGAGCTTTCCATTAGAATGCTCTTCTGAAGGAAAGAGTGTGAATAATGAAAGCAGGCATTGTCTTCTATGCCACGGTAGTACCAGTGTCTCTAAGGACACTGCTAACTTATATAGATTAGGTTCTTCAAAAGATTATAAGATTCACTCTTTTTTGTTTTAAACTTGAACTTTTTTATTAATTTCATTGTATAATCTGCTTTACTTTCTTGTATTTATGCAAAGCCCTACCTGAATACGTCTTTAGTATTTTTATTT
Source organism: Tympanoctomys barrerae (assembly GCA_002564285.1). Classification (NCBI taxonomy): domain Eukaryota; kingdom Metazoa; phylum Chordata; class Mammalia; order Rodentia; family Octodontidae; genus Tympanoctomys; species Tympanoctomys barrerae. Next base: position 6,484 of record NDGN011550191.1, on the reverse strand, counting down.
ATGAAGTAATTCAAATAATTGTGTTAATGACAATAAATTGACAGTATTTTTCATTGTTTTGCTCAGTTTTATAAACAAATCTTGAGTTTGCTCTCAAAATTACAACAAATTTTTATTAAGCAATCTGAACATATCAGGGCCCAATTAGGCCCTCACAACACTGCAGATATTTTGCCTCATGGAATTTATACGCTAGAAAGAAAGCAATGAAAACATACTTCAAATCTTCAAAGTCTTGTAATGTGTGTGCGTTTAGAGGAGTAGCAATTGATTACTACCTATTCTTCCATAGTTGGTCTGTGCCTCATCTGGAGAAAGACTTTTCCACACTGAAAGCTGCCTAAGTCTCAAGCCATTCACATGGGATACAAAAACTGCTTTACAGAAAGATTATAAAGACCTCTCTATTCAAGTATACATAGAGAAGTTATAGGAATCTTCTTAACTCAAAGATGCTGTTTGTTCAACTTTTTTCTGTAAGATTATATGATTGGACGAAATCAATTGTTCTTTTCAAGCTTGTACAACATTCTGCCAACATAACAGACTAATTTTTCTCAATGAATATAGAATGACTCTCAACAAACAGCATCCTTGGGGTATAGGCAGTGTAACTTGCAGTAATTCCCAATAATTCATTGACAGTTATAGAGTAAAATATAGTATTTACTGCACAAGTATATCATTTCCCCCAACTATATAAAAAAAAAATCCCTAGGGCTGTGGAGATAGCTCCACAGTCTAAGCACCTGCCCAGCAAGTGCAAGGATTGGAGTTTGATCCCTGGTACCCCATACCATGCCAGCTCCAGAACCCTGGATGCAACATGCCAGCCCTGAAACCAGGCATGTTGGCACACTCCTGTGATCCCAGCACTGGGGAAGCTGAGACAGGAGAATCACTAAGCGTTTGAACTGTGTAGAGAGACAATGTATCAAAGAAATAATTTTTAAAAAGAAAAAACCTTACCTGGTAAATGGATAAACAAATTGAGATATATATCTATGATGCACTATTACTCAACAATAGACTATTAATAAATGCAATATAAATGTACCACCAAAGCCTTATGTTATATAAAAGTCAGAATAAAAAATATATTTTAGGGTACACGTACATAAAATTTTAGAAAAAGGCAAATACATAATAACAGCAGATCAAATGACAGCCAAAGAACAGGAGGAAGTACATAAATTGACTAAAAGAGGATGCCACAAACTTTCCACAGTGATGAAAATCTTTTATATCATGTGTAATGATGGTTAAACTACTGTTTTTGTTTGCAAAAACTAAACTCCAATGTGAACACAACTCTACTAGTTTGGCTCCTGGTGGTATGTTGATCACACTGAACCACTTCTGTCACTCAGAACTCAGGATTTTGTCCTCATAGAAATAGAATCATAGTGTATCTCATTTCTTTATGGTGAAATAATTGACTTAAGTCCACTGAATTTGTTTCTCCACTCAATCCAGAACCAAAAGCATCCAACTTGATAAAATTGCAAAATTGGCCTGCTAAAGCCCCAGTTACCACCAAATAAGATGCATGCTCTAAGAGCTTGAAGTCCTGTCTTATAAAATGCAGTATATACTTTTCAAATAGTTGTGAAAATATGGTGCTGCTCTACAATTGATACAGTTCAAAGATTGATAAACATAAGGATATAGGTCAAGTGGCTCCTTAGATTATTGAGCAAGTAATCTTTTGCAGTCTTTGTTACCCATCTCTACATTCTTAGGCTTGACTGAGTTAAGATTCCTACTACCCCAAATAAATGCCTTCATTATGGTCCTGAATTACTGAGAATCTTAACAAATTAAAAACCACTTTTTCACTGGTATTGTAGTTCTTTTATTACTGAACTGGTAGGCACATATTGATACAATCAGTGTATAGTCTAAAGTGATTGATCTTATTTCCAAACACAAATTTAGATGGTCAAAAACACCTGTGGTAAAGAAGATTGAGTTGAGATTCCAGATGATTCACTGGGATAACATTATACATCCTTGAACAGCAGGTCCAGTCAAAAAGAAACCACTGAGGTACCATAAAAAAGGGATTATCAAATACTCAAATTTTAAGGGGAAAAGTTTTCATTCAGCATATGAGATAAACCCTAGTAAATACAGACTAAGATAGAAAAGAAATTCATGAAAGGTATGAAAGAAAAAGTCGTAATTGTCAATTTAGGTCTGTTAATTAGGATCAGAAACTATAGTAGATACGTTTCCTTCTAATGATTTGCTTTTTTCTACCTTTTTTCTTCCTAATTTACTTGTGTAAGTAATCCTAGTGGAAATAATCCTACCTACCCTTTTAGGTATCAAGAAGTGTGACTTACTTGATGTCACATGGCTACAATAAACTTGTTGGTGGAATTTTGCATGTTCTCTATATTAGGAACATGAGTTATCACTGGACAAAGAAGAAGTAGATGCTGAGGGCCAAGGAACAATCATTTGCTCTTCACCTTCAGCTTCCTTTGACCTGTGATTTCACTGTCCTCTCTCACCTTGCCATGTCTTCAGAATGTTTGTTTTCAGGGCCAGCCAAATAGTGCAGCAGATTAAAGCCCTTACTTAGGCAGATGCACCTGCCAGGGTTCAATCCCTGGTGCACAGTGTGGGCCCCTCTCCCTGGAGTGCTCTGAGATGGTGATCGAGACTGGGCATAGTGGCACACACCTGTAATCCCAGCTCTTGGGAGGCTGAACATAGGCAGATCACTATGAGTCTGATCTACATAGTGAGAAAGGACCCTGTAGACCCTGTACTAAATACAAAACCAAAAAAATGTATTTTTGGCTTTTATGAACCATATGAAGAAGTTCCTTTGTACTCTGACTTCTAATTGGAATACAATAGTGAGGCTCAAAAGGAGGTAGAAATTAAGCTTGAAGTATCTCTTCCCAGCACTTGCTAATCTCCATATGACCTAGTCCACAGCTCTTATCTGATGTACTTTGCCTACAGCTACTTTCTCTAGCTCCTAGTTCTGTCCTCTTTGTCCTTCAGGACTAGGTTTGATTATAGGTTCTCATTCTTGCTAAACCTGGTATGTGTCATTATTTCTTGTGGATTTACAAAACTACATATTCACTCTCACGAAGGTGAATCCTAATAGGTAAGATCTTCACATCTCTAGAAGGACTGAAATGGACAGAAGAGCTCAGATGTGCTGGTCACTGTACCATGCTCTTCCCTACTCACCTCAAACACACACAGGTGACTTACATGCATATACAAACAGCACCTAAATCATGGCAAATGATTGATATTTCTTAAATTTTTATTGTTGTGCTTTTTTAAATTCAAATACTACAATACAAAGAAGTATCGGTGTAGGATACTGGATAGATAAATACATAGATGTGTAATATTATATATAAAAGAAAATATTTTACAAGGTTTATAAAATATGGATATTTCTCAGGAAATTTCCTATTTTGGGTGTCAAAGACTGAAGCAGAAGGAAACAGATCTTCTGCCCTATTGCTCCTTGAATTGGTTTGCTTCTTCAACAAAGGAAGTGCTAAAGGATAAAGAGTGAATTTGAAGACAAGGTTCAAGAATGAGAATCTCACATTTAGATTCTTGAGGAAGTAAACTGCCCAGCAAGTCTTACCAGGTAGGAAGTCAGAAAGGTCTCTGAGTCAGTGGATGATGGTAAGCCTGCATGGGAAATTCCTCATGGCTACTTTCTTCAAGGCTCCCTTCACATCCTTGTTCCTCAGGCTGTAGATTAAGGGATTAAGCATCGGAGTTACCATTGCATAGAAAACAGACACAAGTTTCTCTTGTTGTTTGGAAGATTTGGGTGTCATGTAGGTGATAATTGCTGACCCATAAAAAAGGATGACCACCAAAAGGTGGGAGCTGCAGGTCGAAAACGCCTTGAGCCTTCCAGCAGCTGACTTCATCTTGACCACAGTCTCTATGATGTAGCCATAAGATACAAGAATTAGGGAAACTGGTATAAGAAGAATCACAACCCCCATGAGGAAAATAGCCATCTCTGAAGTACGAGTGTTGGTGGATGCCAGAATCAACAATGCAGGGGCCTCACAAAAGAAATGAGCAATACTGTTGCTGCCTCGATAGGGCAGCCTGAGTGTGAAAGTGGTGTCCACCACAGCCACTAAAATGCCACTGGCCCATGACCCGGTGGCCAGCTGGATACACACCCTCCAGGTCATGATGCTAGGGTAATGCAAAGGGTTGCAGATTGCCACATACCGATCAATGGACATCACCGCCAAAAGGACACACTGTGTACACCCAAAAATGAGGAAGAGGAAAAGTTGAGCTGCACACCGAGTAAATGAAATTACCTTCTTTCTTGAAAGTAGGTGGACTAGGGCCTGAGGAACTATGTTTGTGGAGAAACAGAGGTCAGCCAGGGACAAATTGCAGAGAAAAAAATACATGGGCGTGTGAAGCTGGATGTCAACTTGTACAAGGGACATGAGAAGCAGATTTCCAAGCACAGTGATCAGATAGACACCCAGGAATAAGATGAAGAGCAGCTGTTGGGTGTTCGGGTCATCAGAGAGTCCCAGAAGAAGGAATTCTGTCACTTGTGTTTGATTTGTCTGTCTCATAGTTTGTCTACCTTTTCAGCAATAAATCAGTAGATGGTAAACATATGTGCTCGTGACCTATAAAATTATGTAATTCAGAGTTGGAAGGCTTACTATACTCCAGTTACTGCAACATTTCAAGAAATTCCCTTTATGATGCCTTTAGAAGATGATTATGCTGCTTAAGTTGGGAACATGCTGAGTGTTGCACAATAGTACTTTATAATATGGTATATTCATTGTTGGTATGTTCTGGCAAGTGTAAGTAGATCAAAGGAAGAATAATCCTCCTTGTTTTGACTATCAGCTTCAACAGTAGGTCAACGAATGATGATCAGATCTATCGTAGAATCATGCCACGTAATTGCAATTTATTGTCAGTTAAATCCTCTGTGTCCTATACTGTTCTTGCCAGATTTCCATCTCATGATTGTGCTAATATTTAAAAATAGTATTTTGAACATGTGACTGATCTTGCCTCTTCCCTTGAAAAGACAGTCAGGTAGGAATAAGAATTTTAAAAGAGGCAAAATACTTTGTACAATAAATATGGTTCTTAAAGAAAATAACTTGTCCTAAAGGAACCGGGCAGCTAAAGAATAATTCTGAATACCTTAGCATCTTATCTGCGGCTTCTGCTGGAGCTCTGTGAAGCCAATCTCAGCTGTGAATAAAATTCCAAAATAAAAGACACAGTCAGAGCACAAATTTCATCTAAGTCGTCAAATTGGCTGATGTCTTGCTCTGCTGAAACAGCACTACTACTCACCATCATCATCTCTACTACCTTGTGTTATCTATTATTTATTTCTCCCCCAAATTTAAAAACTCCTTTGAAAACTGAATTCTTTTTTGTCTGTACTAGAGAAATTATAGTAGAATATCTCATTCAGTAAATCATCATTAATTATACAATGTCAGTAATATAAATAGAGATGCATAGAAGGCCTGCATTGTCACTAAAGAGATTTGAAAGAATCAGGAGTGAAGTTTTAATTTCTGTGCAAGGGTTGGATTATCAACTATTTGTCTGATAACTGATAATGTTTCAAGATAATGTTTCAAATGTATCAGTGATTACCAAGGAAAATAGTTACATCAAATGTAGTTATCAATATAATTTTAAAAAGCAAATATGTAAGCAGCAATGTATGTGCTTGAATAATATACAATAATAAATATCATATATATCTTTACTAACATTTTTTGGCAGTACCAAGGATTGAACATGGGCTCTTTAACAAGCTATAGTCACAATATTTTTAAATTTTTTTAAATTTTCAGACAGGGTCTTATTAAGCTACTAAGTCACCAGGGTGGAAGCAAACTTGCAATCCTCCTACCATAGCCTCACAGAATGGCATTAAAAGTAGTGCGTATGATGACCACTTTCATTTCAAAATAATTATGACCTTAAATGTTTTCAGATATCCAACAACTACAATGTGATATATAAATACTTAGGATTTCTACTGTTGACTAAGTCATAGATACTTCTAACACTGGAATCAGTGATTACCTAAAGTTAAATTAGAAGCAAATACCAGAGTTCACTTAGTGGACAGTAAAAATGTAGAGGTAGCATTTCACAAGTAAAATCAAAAACACCCTGAAATCCTAGTTAAGAACTACTGGGCTACAGGAATTTTCAAAGAAAAAAAAAAAAGCAAGAGAGAGGGAGAGAGGGAGAGGAGGAGAGAGAGACAGAGGAAGTGGGGGAGACAGAGAAAGAGGAGTGGGAGGAGTAGGAAGAGGAAGAGGAGGAAGGGGAGGGGAGGGGAGGAAAGGAAGGAGAGAGAGGGAGGGAGGGAGAGAGAGAGACAGAGACAGAGAGAGACAGAGAGAGAAGAAAGAAAGAAAGAAAGAAAGAAAGAAAGAAAGAAAGAAAGAAAGAAAGA
>NDGN011550188.1:2245-15880 GCA_002564285.1 Tympanoctomys barrerae | reverse complement strand
GACCATGTAGAGCTGATTTGGTGAATATTCCCTCTTACTTGCCCATTGCCTTTGGCATACTGCCCAGAGTGATAAAGGTGGTGAGACAGGACTATTAGGAGGAATCCCTCAGACTTGGCTGGGGTGAAGTCTGCCTAGTCCAAAGGGTTTCTTCTTGAGGATTTTGGAAATACAGCACTGCAATTTGTTGGTACCTGAAACTTTTGTTTGGAACAAATTTACTGTAGGACCTGTGTGGCTAAGCACAGGCAGCGCTGCACGAGCTGCCTCCGTGTCTTCCATCCTAGCAGCTTGACCACAGCACGCATTTAGACTGGGTCCCACAGTTTCATTAATGCCTACTGTCTCTAGGTATTAAGTGTCTGTGGTCTCTAAGAGCCAGCACACCGCTGGCCAGGACGAGGGATGTGGCACTTCACTTGGTTATCCCCATAGTGCTTCCCATAGCTATGGCCCAACTGTATCTCTTACAGTCTCACACCAATGAGGATTTCCTTGAATCCTTCCTGCTCTTGCCCGCATCAGCTTTGCCTTTCTTTTTCAAGGCATTGGTGCTTCTCCTCCTGCTGGAGCTCTACTTGGGACCTGTCTATTTAGGGGACCTGTTGGTGCTTCAGCTTTTCCACTTTCCAAAGTGATGGTTCAGGCCCTTGTATAAGTTGCTGAATTATTATGGTGGTCATCTAATATGGCTGAAGCCCTTAAAACAAGAGTTTATCTTCCCAGAGACCACCTCACCCCTTCTTCTCCAACCCAGCTCAGGGTGCAGTTTCCTTTCACCTTTCCCACTGGCTCAGAGAAGATCCAAGTCACCTCCTCAGATATTTCTACACATCCCCTCAAACTGCATCCCAACAGAAGCCCATAAATGCCTCAGCTTTCTTTGTCTCAGGCCAGAGGATCTACCTAACCCATCTGCCCTTATCCGCTCTGTGTTTTTGGAGTTAATAAAAGCTTCTATTTTCTTTCGTATCTCCTTATTATGCCTCCAAAAAACCTATCACGGAGTTCTTCTTGGCACCTTATCAGATCCTTCTGTACCAGCGAACCTGACTTTCATAGTGGGCAGCTTGTGTCTCCAACTCTAGCTTCGCAGGGTCCTCCTTGACCTTGCTTGCCACTTAATCCCGCTGCACTTCACCATCTCAGTATGCACCTTCCAGTACATGGCATTCTCATGTTCCTAGGGACAAGGCGTGGACACCGGGGCAGCTGATTTCATTCCTTGTGAAATTCTTCTTTCTTTATAACCACCTTTGCTGGAAGTCCTTCTGGGACATCATAGTCACAGACCAAGGAAATGTGGTTAGTAGGAATGATTCTTCGCTGCATTTATCTACAGCTTTAAGGTCAGCTGACTTCCTAAATAGTCAACAGTATCTCTTCTTGGGGACCTTCCTCAATCACACACAATGACTGCAGCTCTTTCCAAAGCAGACAAGGCTCTGCCCAGAAGTTTGTTGGGCAGGCACTGAAAAGATTTGAACCCTGAGGGATGCAATATGGCAGGCAGAGTACCATTGCATTTTGCTGTGCGGCAAGCTCTCTGGCTCCCGTTGGCAAGCTCTTACAGGGTTCTTGTTTCCAAGTATATACAGTCTAAACATTAGTATTTATGAATGAAAGCTTCTCCAGATTTCAATTTTTCTCCTTTCCTCAGTGGTATCAGGAGTAAGGCTGCTCACAAAGAGAGGCCTTTTTGGGTGAATATCTTTTCTCCTAGTTTCCTAAATTTATTTTCTGTTTTTTTGTTTTTTTGTTTGTTTGTTTATGACATTCATCACACTTAATTCTTATGCCAAGATGTTTTCTGATGAAGACAGCATTGTGCTTTATGCAGGGAGAGAAACCTCAAAATAATCACCATAAAGCTTCTAAGACTTATGGGAGAATATGTTAGGAGGGTTCACAGATGTTAAGATGAAATACACAACATTGAATTATAAATGTTTAAAGTCACCCAGACTAGAAGACAAGCCCAAACCACCATTAAAATAATGAAATATACTCTGATCCAAAATGTAGATTTTAACTCTCAGTCTGAATAGTGAGGATGGATCTTCAGGTCAGTATAGCCAGCAGACATTGACTGTGCAAGCTTCCATTGTATTTATTGCACAGAATGTGTACATCCTTTAGTGCTATACTGTTGTGCTTTTTGTCCCAGAAATTTGAGGGTATGAGAATTCTACACTGTCATCCATGGTAACTGGCCAGGCTCCTTCATCATTATAATTAGTCATGTCATCTGCAATCATTGTACTGAAGTCTAAAAGAAGATTTCAAGTATCTTTTGGTATTTATCATTTATGATATTCTAACTAAGATGTATTCCATAAATCTAAGAATTGAAATTTTCCATTAAGCAATAAATTTCAGCAGGCAATGACCATTTCTAGTTCTAATCCTTTTTTTCCTCGGTTCTTTGAAAAAATAAAAGTAAATGGTAAAAATCCTTCAATCATCCTGGTTCTTTGCACTCTTGTTCCACCTTGGGTAATTTAGCTTTTTTCTTTCTGTGCTGTCATATCCTAATCCTGTCATGCCATCCATGAACTTTGGCCTGGAGAGTTCTCATTGTGCTGCTGCTCTGAACTTCCATGCAATGATCAAAACTCTAATGCTGGCTGGATCAAGTGCCAGATGAGCACAGAACTGCTGTCTAACACCTATTCCAATTTTAGTTTCATCTTGAGGGTTTTTGTATCTATTATGTAGTTGCTCTAACTTCTTCCTGCCAGTGATCCCTTTACACTATCTTGCATGGCTCTGGTTTATCTCATTGAAGGTTTTTTCACTTTGCATTTTTGTATCTGAAAACCAACAGTTCCTTAAAGTAGAGAGCATACCTGGTAACTCCAGACAACTTAGTGTCCAGTAAGAGAGATTTGGGCTTTTATATTTTTTAAATTTTTGTGTGTGTGTGTTTTAGGGAAGGGTCTACAGGGTGTTTGGGGTCTCACTACTAGATCAGTCTCATAGTGATCAGCCTGTGTACAGCCTCCGAGAGCAGGGATTACAGGCATGTGCCACCACGCCGTCTCAATCCCTGTCTCAGCACACCCTGAGGGTGGGGCTGGCGTGGCAAGCAAGATATGCTTTTAGATTCAGTTTAGTTACACTTAGTTATTAAGAAGGTTGAATTTAAGTGGTTTATTTGATTTTGTACTTAACTGCTATTTTATAACTCATAATGCCAATAGGCTGTCAAAAATGACTATGTTTTTAAGGTAGTTTACAATTACTTTTATAAGGCACTCTGTACTTTCAAAATATGCTGTATTTGTATTGCTAGATGGTACAAATATCGCCTTGCTTTTTCTTGTTATGGAAATATGAAAGCTTTCTACATGTTGATGCTGAGATTCAAAAAGACTTTCTGATCATTTGAAACTTTAAGACCGCTTGTATGCTAAGCTTATACCCAGCCCAATACATTACACTTTTATAATATTGCTGGCATTGTTAGAATTGTCTTTCTAATTTCTATAACTCCTCTGAAAATCATGACAGTTTGCTAGTGTGGCTACAGAAGCATTAACAGTCAAAGGAGTGTAAGTTATTTTATTATTGTTATTATTAATATTATTTGAAAGTGTCCATAAGAGAATCATAACTAAGTCAAAATATACTGAAGACTGATGATGCAAATTCAAAAGGGGAGGAAATGTCGACTCATATTTATTTTTTGTTGTGATTATGCACTTCCATTAATTTGAATTTCACTAATTCACACCTCACAATCTAGTGACATCTGCTAAACACTAAGAAAATGGCTCGAGCTTTGGCTTATCTATAATGATGGAGAAGGGTAGAAAATTAATACTTGCTCAATATTGAAATGACTAAAGAAACATAAGAACATGTTGAGGTGACCAAGCTCTCCGGAAATCATTTACATATAAGCAATTGATGAGCTAATTTCAATTCATTCTTATCTATTCATTGAAGCTAGTCAGCTTCAAAATACCAGTGCTTTGTCAGTTTCATTCCAATTACAGTAGCTAAAAGAAAGTATTGAAAACGCATTTCATTAAAAAAGAAATCTGAAAATTAGACTTTTCCCTATGGGAAGCTAGTCCAGATTGAGAATGAGATTAATGATTTTTCTTTACTTTTGACTAGAAACTTTATATTTTATGGTAAATTATATAAAAGAGGAACAATGATCTAGGTTATAGATGCATTCACAGGACTAATTACATTTTAAATTAAGAATTTCTGTCTTGGTTATAACTTTAATTATTCCATGAATATACTTTTGCATTTTCAGAGTTATAAAGGAACTTAACAAATTTTGATTTTAAAGCTTGAAAGCTAGATAAAGAGTATATGCAATACCAAATAAGCCACAAGGTTTGTTTGGGATTTCAAAATAATCTAATGAAGAGTGAACAAATATTAGTACCAGAAAAATGACTTTGAAACAGTGTTGGGTGGATGACTGAAACAGCAAATGTGGGTTAGGAATCATTATCAGAGAAAGAGGGCAATGATTCCAAATTCAAGTATTTATGTTTTTTTGAAATAATTTTATTGAGAAACAAATAGCAATGAGACAGTTTAAAAACCGATTACTACCACGGTTTCAATAGTTAATACATTGTATATTGTTGACTTAGTGGTTATTCATTATACAAGATGCAGACATGATATCCTGTCCACAAACATTATTAGAACAAATCTTTCTATTCACTGAGTTAAGAGAATGTAGCTGTATATCTATCCTGACTATTTTGAATATACAGATACAAAATGGTCATTCAGTTGTTTAGTTTTGTCAGAGAAAGGTATTCCATTTCATTTAAATCTTATATGTGTGTGAATTCAGCAAAATATTCTAATATAGTCCAGTAGTCCATAATAGTAGTGAATTTTGCATAAGATTGGGAATGTCAGAAGTTGTTGACTCGAGCCATTTACAGCTCAGCATATTAATATGGCTTTACTTCTTATACTTTCTTTTTATACTTTTCTGCAGGATAGTTAAGACCAAGACAAAGCAAGACCTATATAACAAGAAATGTAACTTTTGTTTCTGATAAGGTCAGTTAAACCCCTCAGGATTTAGCCTAAACCCCTGTACCACAGTTTGCAGATCCTTTGTCAGTGTCAGTCATGTGGATGAGTCACGGCCATTGCTTGACCAATTTATGATTTTTTTATTACAGGCTACTAAAAGACAAATGAAAGGCACATGAGTCATTCAAATATTATTATGAAAAGCTACATTACAGAGGTAAGAGAATGCCCTGAGTCCAAATTTTAACACTGTCACCTAATTGTGGGCTTGTCTGCAAGTTAACTTCATGGCACTTCTACATCCTTGCTGGGAGAAGGCTGAATATATGCCCTATGTTCCTCAATCCAAACTCCAGAGTGTGATGGTTGAAATTCATCAGTGTGGTCTTTAAAATATAAGTTGTGCTATAAATATTAGGTATAAATTATCATAAGGGAAAGCCTATGACCTAGAAAAAAATCTAGGATTTTATGAAAAATCGCTTTGTGTTTTTAGTGCTAGCAGAGACCTCACAGTCTTGAACCAAGAAAAGAAAATCTGTCATATACGAAGACATTCGTACAAAGAATGTTAAAAAAAAAAGTACATGATCGAGGGGCACTAAAAATAGCAGAGCCAGAGGCAACACCATGATTGTATTAATTGGCAGACTGCAGGACCCTAAAACTGTACTACAGCACTGGAGAAGCAATTGCCAATATGTAACATGCCCAAGAACAAGTATTTTTCCATCACTGCAATACTAAGAATTTACCCATTATCGTCTAAAAATTGACATTATTTTATAACCACGTGTATATTTTATTTGGCTTAAAATAGATTTATTTCATCCATTTTGCTGTAGTCTAGTTTGATTTTCTATGCCGAAATAATAGGAACACTGGTTTACTATTTATAAGCTTCACTTCAGTAGTTGTTATGGAAGTTTCAAGACTAGCACTAAAGAAATGATCAGAAATTACCAACAGAATAAAAAGCCTACAGTTCACATGGATTATATTGCTGACAGCGGAAGGTAACAAACTACAAACAATTTGTACAGGAGTATTTCAGCGCGGCATCCTTGTCCAAACTCAGTCCTAAATGTTTCAAGGAAAACAAAAATGGTGGAAATTCTTCTACTGGGAACTAAAACTAAATATACTAATTTCAGGTATAAGCTACATAAGGTTGTATGTGGAATCTGATTCTATGAAACAGGAAGCTTGTTTTTATATTGTAGAAATTTCATGGAATTTAGGATCTAAAAAAAATAACTCAGTAGAAATTTGAGTTTTCATTAGACTGGAGTTGAGCAATAAAAATTCTAATTCTAACTCCATTAGAAACTAAATATTTAATCATGGGTAAATATCTTACAATCCATAGGCCTATTTTCACTATCTATGAATGAGAGTGTGGATAATGCTAAGAATGTTATGAAATTGCTTTAAAATACTCATATCAAGTCATACATTTTAAAGTTGGAATTCAAGTGCTTACTGATGTTCATTAAATCTGAGTTTTAAACGTTGGATTTTATTATCTACAATTATTATCTCTCATTTAATTTTGTACATTTTTCATATTCTTATACTAAATGAGTTTCTTAGCATTTTAAAGACTTATTTCCAGAAAGAATGTTGGAGTATGTTGGCCAGCAACCACCTAAATCCATTTTACTCTTCATCCCTTACTTTCTCGTAGCTGTCTCCCCATTCTGCCCACCCCATGTAAGGACGTGTTGTCCTGGCCCCTCCCTAAAGCAGCATGAATGTGCTGTTGGAGGGTGATGTCATTTTTTTTTTATCTGCAACTTGTTAAACTTCAGTGATTTGAGTAAAACCTTGCTGGCTCAAGTCCCCTGAGTGCAGAAAATACATATCCATTGCCCTTGTTATTTCTGTTCATAATTGTTAATGAGGAAACAAATCTAGGCAGTAGCATCGGTCAAATGTGCCATTCAGTGATAGTCTTTGCAGAAATATTTTTATTTCTTTTGTCCTGTCATCACTACGTAAGATATATTTAAGAAATTTTGTTTAAACTCAGTGGGAATCAATATATTGAGATAAATATAGGTTATGTTTTTTCATTGCTCAAAACATAATTTATTTTGTGTTTTTGCTGCCTGATTTTAATTCTTCCTTTTAAAATAACTGATTCGGAATATATTATATGACTTCTGAGTCCCTTAGAGTTCCTTTCTTGTAAAATGAAAATAAAATATCACTCACAATAGCTTTAATAAAATAAAAAATAGGGATCAATTTAATGGAAATTAAATTTATCTACAGTGAAAATTTCAAAGCATTGAAGAAATTAATAGAAGTCAATGCTATAGGATGGAAAGGCCACCCATGCTCCTGGGTTGGATCAGTTAATGTTGCTAAAATAGCCATGTTGTCAAAAATAATGTATGGATCCAGTGCAATGCCTGTCACAAAACAATATTCCTCACAGAACTAGAAAAAATAGTGCTAACATTCTTATGGAAACACAAAAGAACAAGACTACTAAAAAAAACTTAAGGAAAAAAATCAAGGGAGATTTACCATAATGTCAAATTTTAAATTATACTAAAAACCCATTCATAAAAAAAAAGTGTGGCATAGCCAGAAAAGTAGGTGCAGAACACTGGAACGGAAGAGAAGACATGAAAATCAACCAATGCATAAAACAGCCATCAACTCTGGATAAAAAGAGCAAAAATATATGCTGTAGAAAAGGCAGCCTTTTTAAGAAATGATGTGTGAAAAGTAAACATATACTTATTAAAGACTGAAACTATATTCTTATCTCTCACTCTTTGGGAAATAAATCAATTCAAATGTATTGAAATTCTAGGTAAAACTGTGCTTTTAACTTGCTAAAATGAAACAGTGGCACCACTGAAAACCATAGGTATAGAAAAGACATTCTGATTAGCACTCAAATAACACAGGAAATAAGATAAAAAATCAATAAGTGGGCTTCATCAAATTTTAACATTTTCCATAATAAATGAAACAACTGACAGAATGAAAAGACATCTTGCAGAATGGAAGAGAAAGCTTTGTCATCTATTCCTCAGTGAGAGGATTAACATCTAGAATACATACAGAACTCAAAATAAAGCTTAATACCAAAATCAAAGCAAAACATCAATATATGAGTAAAGGGATTAAACAGATATCTCTAAAAATATATATAAATATGTCCTATAAGTGTGAAAAATGTTAAACATTTTATCCATAAGAAATAGAGATTAAAACTGCATTGAGATTGCATCTCATGCCAGTCAGAATGATTGTCACAGAGAAAACAAAAAGTCATTAACTGCTGACAAAGATGTGGAGAAAATGGAACCCTTCTTCAATCGGGTAGGAATGTGTATTGGAATAGTTTCTCTCCAGATCAACATGGGAAATCTCCAAAAAGTAAAACCTTTTTTTTTTTTTTCTATTTTTCAGTAAGGATCTACAGGGTCTCATTATGTAGATCAGAGTCATAGTGATCTGCCTGTGTTCAGCCTCCCAAAGAGCTGGGATTACAGGTGCACTGCACCACACCCAATCTCAGTCACTGACTCAGTGTGCCCTGAGGGTGGGACTGGCACAACATGCTGGGGATCAAACTCCAGCCACTGCATCTACCTGAGAAGGTGTTTTAATTCACTGAGCTATTTGGTCAGCCCTCTACAAAGTAAAAATCTATCTACTTTCTGATCTAACTATACTGTCGTTGGTTTACACCAGAAGAAATGAAAAGCAGAAAACTGTAAGAATGCCTGTAAACTCATGTTTACTGAGGTATAATTGACAATAACTAAAATGTGGAACTAGATTCGGTGCCCACTAATATTTGAATGGAATAAGAAAATGTGATACATATCTACACCTATGAGCATTTTTCATCCATAGAGAAGAATAGTACTTCATTATTCGGAGGAAAGTGGATGTATCTGCACTTCATCATGTTGAGTTGATGGGGAAACACAGACACCATTTTATTTCTGTAAGTCCATTTTAACGAAGGCACTTACTTTTGCTTAAACTGTATATAAATTCACTCTCTTTCATCTCTCTCCATAGTTAAACACAAACTAAAGGAGAAAACTGAGGAAAACATACACTCACTGAGTTAAACATAAATCCACTGAGTAAGACAAAACCATGAAAAGAGGACCAAATGTAACAGCTTAGGTAGTAGGGTACATATTAAACCATGATAGCCTGTGACTGGCAGGTGGTCAGCAGCATCAGGAGAATGCAAACTTTGTAATAGTTGTGTGGCAATTTTGCAGAATTTCTCTGAACGAATATGGTTACTATGGATATCTGAAAAGTATATAACCGGACAGCAAAGTTTGAGTCGACACACGCATCTTGTGGGGCCCTGCCCAAGGGCCAAGGACATGGTTCCCTGACTGTCTCACATTGAAAGCATCCTTGTTCCTGCACTGTTGTCTCTTTCATGAGGCCTGCATTGGCCATTACAGAGCAAAATTATACAGAATCAGAAATACATGTATTGTCATGTTCTTCATAATATGCCAATCTATGATGAAGAGTAAATGTAAAATAAACTGCTGCTACAGAAAAGAAAAGGATTAAGGAGCACATGTAAGGCCAGGTGATGGGTTGCTGGATATAAGCAAAATATAGTATGTCCATGTTCATTGAATATTCCCAACACTGTGAGACTAGGAGGGCGAGTAGGATGAGGGTAGCAGGGTGGGCAGGGGAAGGGCATCACAGTATGTTATGTACAGGTGCAAATTTGCCAAATTGTACCCACTAATCTGTCTATACAATATACATCTATAAAAATGATGTGGAACGGGGCTTGGCCTTAGCTCATTAGTTTAAGTAGCTGCTTCCACAAAGCTGCCAGCCTCAGGTCGCTCAAGTTCGATCCCTACAACACTCCAGCCAGCCAAAAGAACGCCCTGAAGGCATTTGAGGAGCTGAGCAAAAAATAAATAAATAAAATAAAATAATGATGTGGAAAAGTATCATATGACTGTAACTAGGATTAAATGTGTTAACTACTGTAATGTCATAGAACAGTGCTGCATATGACAAGTTATTGCCCAGTTGACACGATACCTGGCTCATGTTGTCCACAGCATGTCATGTTTCTGAAGACCTTGTGCATATCTTTCTATAATCAATGAAGTATCATTAGTTTTGGTGTGAACAATATGTATTATGAGTTATATTAATTCTTGAAATATTTTGGTAATTTTTGTGTCCTAAGAACTGCTCAGTTGATCCAATTAGAAATAAAATATAGTCTAACATATGCAGGCCTCTAACATGACCTGCAAGAATAAAGCAAAACTTAAGTGTACATTACATTGTATCACCAGCTTTATTACAAGTTTGTTATAGTGTTTTGGAAGGATCAGAATGATGCTTTGCTGAGTTTTCTGGAGCATGAAAATCAATAAAATGCAAGAGAAATTTCAGAGATTCTTGACAGATAGGGTTTCTCCTCGAAGATAGACCACAGGCCAGCCAGATAGCTCAGCAGATTAAAGCATCTGCTTAGGCAGATGCAGGGACCAGGGTTCAATCCCAGTTTGCCCTGCTGGCCCTGCCCCCCAAGTGCACTCCGATGGTGATTGAGACTGGGCATGGCCTGTAATCCCAGCACATAGGAGGCTGAAAACAAGAGGATCACTACAAGTCCAATCTGCATAGTAAAACCCTGTATACCCTATACAAAATATATTTTAAAAAAAGATGGAGCCAGAAAGCATCTCACAGGACCAAAAGAATCAAAATTTCAATCAGTTCATAAAGGCAAGAAAATCTACGCAGCACCCTAAAGTGGGCAAATGTTTCCTTGGGATAGGAGCTGAACTGGAATAGATTGAATACAGAATGGAAAAATGTTGAGGTAAATTGTTTGAGGGATGTCAAAGGATGATACCTCTGTGCTGTGCTTTCTTAGTATTGAACTGATGTAATACATAACAAAAAGGAGAGATTTGTGGATCTCCACTGGTGTGTTTAAAACATATCTTTCATTTTTAATTCCCAGTTTTTTAGGTAGGGCCGACTTGCCTTCCAAGCACCATTTTGGAATATGTAGGAAGTGATTTCAGATGTGTAATGTTGCAAAACAAAACTATTAAAATCTCTTAGTTTTTCTATTTTCATGCATGCCAGCATTCTGAAATTCATGTAGTTTATGTACCATCTTTTTTTGTCCTTCAAAATTATCCTTTGAAAAGAACATAGTCATAACCAATGGAAAAGTTAAACAAGATTTCTCACAGATTGAGATTTATGGGATAAGAGAGTTTCTTAAAAGTAGTTCTGTTCATTAGCTTATAAATGTAAAGTGCCCTGCCACCTGTTGAGTGTGTAATATTATCAGAATATTCAGAGCATAGCCTTCTAAAGTGCTGCTACTGTGCTTTGGGCAAGGCATTGATCAGAGCTACAGCTTTGGTTCTATATCCTGCTTATTTTTATCCATAAAGGAAACTATTTTCCAGCCCTAGTACATAGAATAAAAAGTCACAAATACAAATATTTCTATGGCCTAATTTGTACATTAAATCCTCACTAGCTAGTACATTAAGACCTGTGAAAATTGCAAAGTTTAAAATCTTAATGTTATTATGTTGGTAGTTACAGGATGGCTTTACTCACTCTGAAAGTTCATTTTTAGTCACCGAAGCAGACATGGAGAAAATTAAACCTGATTTTTTTTTTCAAACACATTTTTTCAGGGGGCAGCTCAGCCCACCCCGAGGGTGGGGCTGGGAAACACAGTTGTTTTTGTGTGCAACATTTCTTTTTATCTCTTTAAGTATAACTTTCTTAAATTCAGTATAAGAGCTAGATTCCTATTATTTGAAAAATCCATTCCTTTCAGGCTTTCAAATAGGCAGGCATAGCCTGAAAACATGAAGTGAAAAATATTTCTTTCATTTCCAAAAGGAAATAATTGCCCACCTGCAGCTTCTTGATGTAGAAATGTTTCGTGGTGCATTAGAAAATTCAGTTGTCTCAAAAGAAATCATAAGACATCTTTCAAAGCTAAAGACAGATTATAGATTTCTTATTAGTAACTTCATGACTCCTAAAGAGAGCTCAGACCAGATCACTTTCTGTACTTTCATTTTCTCTTTCCTTCTCTTCCTCTTGAAGTTAAGTGTCTTTCCCAGAGGACGCACTCACATCTGCCTCCAGCCCTCGCTCCTGTGACTCCTTCAACTTGTACCTGGGGTGGATAGCTTCTGAATTACTTCAGGGTTCTTTCCAGGGTTTCTCTGACACTGACATCCTCCTCTGTCCTTTGTTTTCTATTTCATCTTGAGTTCTCCCTAAGGACGACTATCTCTACTCTGAATGGCTCAGCTACGCCTCTGGCCCTACAAGTCATGTCAACACACCAAGCCACTCCTTCCCTCTAGTTAGCCTCTTCTTGCACTGGGAATTCCTGATCAGTGGGCTTTTGGGGACTCTCCCAACAAGATTGTCTTCTTCAGTCTCCTTTCACCCAACCCACTCTGTCTTCTCACTACTATGAACAATTCTTCAATACCCTCTCAAATGTATTCCTCTGTCCTAGACTCTTAAGTCTGTTCTTAGAAGCCCCTTACACTTCTCTGACTTCAAATTCAAATGCCTAATGTTTCTCCATTAAACTGCCTGGCCACAGTTAGAAAATGAGACTATCTGCCTCCCCCAGAAACTCTTAATTATGATCCCTTCATTAATTTATATAACTTTGGTGGTTGCAATAGGAAATAGTCCGAGGTCCCCTACCTTGATCTCTTCTACCTCTGCAATCACCAGGAACTCTACCTGTCTTACAGCCCCCCTCAGATCCTTTTACCCAAAACCCCTACTGAGCGCCGCCCACCTTGTGACTCAGATGGGAAGAATGTGAGGCTACTGGGGGCCAACCCCCCAGTCCCAAGCCCCTGCCTATCTACTAAGTTCTCTCCTCTGGACCCTGCCTATTTGCTGCTGGCAGCCTGCATCCAACACCAGTCCAGGTGAGCTGGTGAGCTGTGTCCCACCAAGATTTCCAGTCCCAGATTGAGGGAATGCTGTCTCCAAGGTCCTTGGCAGAGGGCTGCTACCCTTTTGTCCTGCTAAAGACGAGTGGCCCCCCTCCCAGTTCCAAAACTGCAGGCCCGCGTCCAGAGTTTTCTCCATCCAGGGGATAGAATAGATTGTGCTCACATTCCTTGATAAACGCTCTAAGGCCACACAGCCACACTTGTCCCTGTGGGCACCCACCTCAAGTCTTAAAGCCCGACTCAGCTCAAATTCTGTCACCATGAAAAATATTCATTCCCAACTCTCAAAAAACTTTTAAAACCTTAAAACTCCTACTATCACAGCAGCAGATGATTAAAAATCCCTTAAAAGAAGCCAGGGAGATAGCTCAGTAGAATAAGGGCTTGCCTGGCAAGCACAAGGGCCTGAGTTCAACCCCTGCTCCCACCAAAAACAACAAAAACAAATCCCTTAAAAGCCTTTGTTTGCTCTAAATACACCTCCCTCTCCCATACCCACAATCTGCCCAGCTCTCTCTGTCTCTCTGTCTGTCTCTGTCTGTCTCTCTGTCTCCTTGTCTGTCTCTCTCTGTCTCTCTCTGTCTGTCTGTCTGTCTGTCTGTCT
>NDGN011550183.1:9144-22262 GCA_002564285.1 Tympanoctomys barrerae | reverse complement strand
ATTTTTTCTTACTCTTCTTCACTCTCCCTTCTGTCTCCTTCCAGCCCTAGTCCTTCCCCTCTCCAGAAAGTTTATCACCTTGTTTCCTATAACCTGTTTTTTTATTTTGCTCTTTAAATTATTTATAATTTTCATGTCTTATATATAAAATAAATAATGTGCTATTTAATCATTTGTGCCTGATATATTTCATTTAGCATTATAAACTAAAGGTGCCTGCACTGTCCTACAAATGCCTAAAATTTGTATTTTTCTATGGTTCAGTGGTGTGTCATTGTTTATATGTATGCTGTTTTCTTTATCTACTCACCTGTTGATGGACATGTAGTCTGCTTCTTTAATTTAGCTACTATTAATTGTACTGTTACAAACATGGGTGTGCTTATATTGCCATCATATGAGGTCTTTAGCTCTTTCAGGAAGATACCTGGAAAGAAATATAGCTGGAGTAAATGCAGTTTCTATTTTTAGTTTTTGAGGACACTCCATGCTGATGTCCATAGTGATTGTACTAGTTTACATTCCCACAAACAACACAAAAGAGTACAGTCTCCCCTGTAATGTTATCAGCATTTATTGCTGAGATGCGTCTATTCATTTCAATTCCACTTTTTATGATTGCGTCCTTGTGTTTTACAGAGGAGCTAATTTTTTTTAGTTCTTTATATAGTCTCAGTATTAGTCCTATGTCTAAA
This sequence comes from Tympanoctomys barrerae, assembly GCA_002564285.1. Lineage (NCBI taxonomy): Eukaryota > Metazoa > Chordata > Mammalia > Rodentia > Octodontidae > Tympanoctomys > Tympanoctomys barrerae. The sequence continues at coordinate 21,567 of NDGN011550183.1, read as the reverse complement.
GATGATGTTTTTCCAATTCTGTAGGTTGTATCTGTACTTTGTTTCCATTGCTGTTGAGAGGATCCTTCATTTGATATAATTCCATTTGTTGACTGTTGATGTTATGTCTTATACAGCTAGAATTCTCTTCTGAAAACACTTCCTTATGTATTTAAGAGTTTTAATTATTTTGTCTTCCAGAAAATTCAGTATTTCTGTTTATATATAGGTCTTTTATCTCTTTTGATTTGATTTTAGCACAGAGTGAGAGATATGGATCAAACCTCAGTCATCTTTATGTATATAACCATTTTTTTAAAAAGCAACGTTTATTAAAGAGGCTATTTTTGCTATGGTGTATATTTTTTGCTTTTTGGTAAAAGTCAGGAAGCTGAATGTGCCTGAGGGTGTTTCTAAGTCCTCAATTCTGTTCTATTTATCTATGTGCCTATTTTTGTGCCAGTTTCAGGTTTTTTTTTTATCATTCCAGCTTTGTAACATCACTTAAATTTGGTATTGTGATGCCTCCTGCACTGTTCTTGTTGCAAAAAGCAATTCCAGGACTCTCCTAGTTCCATCTAAATTTTAGGATTGTTTTTCCAGCTTAGCAGAATGCTGTTAGTATTTTGATTGGGATTACATAAAATCTGTAAATTGATTCATGGAAATATGGCCACTTGGACAATACTTGCTTCCATATCCAGAAATAGGCAGTGTCATTACATTTTTTGATGTCCCCTTCAATCTTCCTCTTAGATTACTATAGTTTTCAACGTAGAGGACTTTCACTTTCTTGGTTGATTCCTAGATATTTAATTTTGTTTAAAGGTATTATGAATGGGATTGCTTTCCTTATTTCTTTCTTGGTGGGTTTGTTGTTGGTGTATAGGAATGCTAATGATTTTAGCATACTGATTTTGTATCTTGCTACTTTGCTGAATTTGTTTATTAGTTCTGAGTCTTTTGATTTTAGGGGGTCTTGTATGGAAAGTAGGATTGACTTCTTTTTTCCTATTTCAATTTACTTATTTCTCTGCCTGAGTGCTCTGACAAAATGTTTGAGTACTGCACTGAATAGGAAGGGTAAGAGTGGGTACTCTTGCTTGCTCCTGATTGGAGAGGAAACATCTTCAGTTTCTTTCCATTTAGTATGATGCTAGCAGTGGGTTTGTCATAAGTGGTTTTTATCAGTTTGAGATGAGGCCCTTATCTACCTACTTTGATTAGGGTTTTAATTTTTAAAAGTCATGAACAGACATTGGGTTTTGTTAAAGGCTTTTTCTGCATCTATCTAGATGATTCTGCTATTTTTGTTCTTGCTTGTGTTTCTATGAGGTATTACATTTATTTACTTGTCGATGTTGAACCATCACTGGGATAAAGCAAATTTGATCACAGTGTGTGATCTCTTCAATGATTTTCTGCATTCTGTCTTTATCTGGTTCAGCATATTTGCATGTATGTTCATCTATAGTTGCACCTATAGTTTTCTGTTTTTTTAAAGTCCTCATTTTATTTTGACATTACAATAATGTATCTTCCAGGAATGTGTTTGCTAGCATCCCCTCCCTTTCAATTTCATGGAAAAGTTTGAGGAGTGCTGGTGTTAGATCTTCCCTGAAGTTCTGGAAGAATTCTATGGTAATCCCTCAGGTCTTGTCCTTTTCTCAGTTGGCAGGGGTTTTTTTATTGTCAATATTTCATCATCTGTCTTTGGTATAATAAAGCTTTCTATATCTTTTTTCTCAACTGAGTAATTCATGTGTGTCTTGGGATTTCTCCATTTCTTCCAAGTTCTTTAATTTATTGCAATATAAGTCTCCAAGGACCTGATTCAACCACTGGTGTTGCATGCTGTGCAGGATCCAGAACCATGGGTGCATTGCGCTGGCCACCAAAACCGAGTATAGTGATGCACTCCTGTAATTACAGCACTAGGGAAGCTGAGACAAGTGGATCACTATGAGCCCAAGCTGTGTAGTGAGAACCTGTACCAAATAAATAAATAAATAAAGAATATTTAAATAAATACAAAATAATTGAAAAAAATCCCTTTATGCAATTTTATTGAAATTAGAAGTTAATAGCAAAATACAGCACAAATCTATGCAAATACAGAAAGGCTAAATGGTACATTATTGAGTAATCAATGCATCATAGAAGAAATCAGGGAAGAAAACTTATTGTTCTTGATGTCAAATGACTTGGAAATGCAAGATACTAAACCATATGGGACAGAATAAAAATAGTCCTAAGTGGGCAATTTATAGCTGTTCTTGCATTTGCCAGACAGGTGCTTAGACTGCCAAGCTTTCTCCCTAGCCCTAAATATTCCTTACGGCCTAAGATATCACCTATTTGGGAACAAATTCCATGTGCTTCTAGGAAAAATGTGTATTCTGTTGTTAGATGAGTGAAACACAGTGTAGGTGTCCATTAAGTCAAAATCCATTAGCATTTTTTGAATAAATTACATACTTGTCATCCACTAGTCCATTAGATTAACTCTTAATGTGCTCCACCTAGAATAAAATAAATCACCTTGCATGTAAAATATCTCACAGTAGGCCTCATTTTACCATTGACTATTGACCTGATTGATCTACATTATTGAGAATTTGTCACCTCTGTGCTTAAAGGCAGAGTCAACTTTGACCAGTTCACGTATGCATAGTTATTCTCCTATCTCACATAGATACAGTGACAATGAATATGCAGGCCTAATCTAAAAAACTTCATAAAGATCCTATTTATCAAATTAATAAATTTCTTTGTCTTTTATAAGGACTTTAAATGTAAATTTAGTGATAAAGCTACTTTAAAATGTATAAGTACCATATGTAACTTGATCTTTTGTCTGTTTTATACTAAACTGCTATTGGTTATCTATTTCACTTATTCCATTAATAACTACTCTCTAACTTTTATGTATTTTTTATATAAAATAACACAAGACAATAAAACTAGAATAAAATGTGATTGGAATCATTTAATACACAATGGTTTAATGTGAGATAATTATTATTCACATTACATTCTAAAAATAGAAAATCAGTGAGTTTAGATGATTTACTGTAGAACTAGATAAAATCAGAGACAGTTTCTGATAAATGTGCCTGATTTCAAAGCTCATTCTACTATATTTGAGTTGATCAGAGATAGATATTGGTTTGGGTCAGCTACTAATAGTCCTCAGCTACAAGGTGTTGGTCTTTATTTGGTGTTCTGTGATTAATTCTTGTTGAACTCCTTGCTAATTGCTTTAAACAGTGTTTACCATTTCTTCCTTAATGTAAGAGTCATCTGAGACTTTCCATAAAAATCACCAATCATTATACTCTTCCTTGTCAAATCAGATTCAGTGTCTCTCAGGTTTGGCTTGGAATTATGTATTTTTAAAAGGCTCTCCCTGATAAGCTTCTCAGTTTTGGCAATTAGGAAAACTGTAGGCCAGAAGACTTTCTTGTCCATCATAAGTTTGTTGCCATGATTTGGAACTCCATTTTGATGTAATCAGATGTCACTAAGAGAAAGTAGATTGACAAATGAGAAGGGTCTATAAATATCCACAGGAGCAGACCTGACTGTCAGTGAGCTTTGCATTCCTTGTGCTGCATGGAAGCAGATGTACCTGCCTGCCTTTCAGACTCTAGGCTGCTAGATTTGAGGAGTGATTGTGGTTTCTACAGCACAGGGAACCTTAGGGATGGTTGTGCATGTCAGCTCCCTTGGCAGGAGCAGCTAGGGAAGAATGACATGTGGGATGCAGTACTTGTTAATGCATCAGAGGCTTATTCTAGAAAGGCATTGCTCAGAGCTTCTCAACAGTGGGGTTGCATAAAGTGACACTCTCTGCAGTTGGGAAAAATGTAGAGTAAGGCCATGTTCCTCATTGAATAGGCTCTCCTAATGCATTAAAAAATAAATTTGTGTTTACCAGTCTTAAGGTCCCCAACGTGCCACTGCACTTTCCCATGTACTCAGGGAACAGCTTCCATGGTGCAAGATTCTGGCTAAATATCAGAGATAAAAACTGAAGATGTGTTTTGAAATTCATAACATCTTTCTTTTGGGGAGCTCATGTTCTATGAAATGGTTTTTACTCCCACATCTTTTGATCTGGGAAGAAAGGACTGGAAATTCTTATTAGATACCTAATGAAAGAAAAAAAAAAACAAGTTGTATTGATGGGTGTAGCCAACTGTTGGGGGTATCATATTTCTAAAAGAAGGGTGAAAATACAATATACCCAGAATACTCTTTTCATTTGTTCAACCAAACCTAAGATAAGCAGAGAATATTGTTTTGGCCATATATTAAAAAGAAGGAGAAGTTATTCCCTTCTTACCTATAAATTCTTCCTTAAAGCAGTTCATTGGTACTGGAGGCCAATTCTCACTTATCGTGAGTCTAGTACAATGTGCAGGAAAAGGTTAATGAATCTGCTTGCTGGCCTGAAGCCGAGAGATGCAATGATCTACAGGGTCACTGCCAGGGTGCCTGACATAGTCATCGTCATGGCCATAAATCATGTCAGGAATTTTTTGACACAGAGTTCCAGAATCATGTGTCAAATATATAAAGCTTCTTCTGCAGTAAGAAAAATATATTTATTTATTTATTCTCATGGAAAAAAAGACCAGTTTCCTCTTAGACTCAGAATTTGGACATTATATTTATAAAGCAGATTTTAATGAAAAGAATTACTGCTAATTACTGCTAAGTAAAAGCAAAACAACACTAGTAACAATGATGGCATGTTTACCCTAAGGAACTTGCCAGAATTCATTACATAAATTTAGCCTAAAATCTCACATGCACCATGGAAAAGGCCAGTTTTGATGTAAGGAAAGGACACTTTAGTTAGAAGCGAACAGGATGATGAATAAGAAAATGTGAAGGTCTAGAAGGAGGACAGATTTCAAGTGTTCTTGGCTGGAGTGAGGTTACAAATGCTTAGGGATGGAACCCTTGAGTAAACCAAGAATGATTCCTGCATGATTCAGCTATCAGTAACTGTATGAACACAAATACACTTCAAATCAGCTATTTTCTCACCACTTGTTTGTACTATTTTGGGTCTTCTCAATTAATTTCTTGGCTTCTAACATCTTTTCTATTCAGACTGTTTCTATAAGAAGACAAACTTAAATTTGAGAGGGATTGGCTAATGGCCATCACTGCTGTAGGATTTCCACAGAGTTGTACATCTAGGTTACAGATTGTATCTGTTACCTCAGAATTGGATACAAACATGAACTATTCCTATGTGGAAAGGAAGAGGAACCAAAAGATATCAGATTTTAAGAACTCTTTTATTTCTGAATTTACATTTTTAGCTACACCAGTTACACTGTAAACTTGATTTTATTTTTTTTTTTTTTTGCACACAGTTGACAGTCTAAGTAATTCTTTTGAATTTGGGATAGTATCTTTGCATATTTTGTGTTGCAAAATGAGCATTGTTTCTTAATCAAGATTTATAGCATAATTGTTAATTTGGGAGAAATGTTATCTACTGTAGAACCGGTCAGAGTTGAAGTAGGATGCAAAACCCATGTCAGGTTCATTAGCACTAGAGCATCTTGTTTTGGATGTTCTCATCTTTGCAGGGATATGTGGCTCCACAAAGGTTTATGCTATTAGGTATATTACTCCAATTGATTGTATTTGCAGAGATCATCAAGGTGCTACAGAGCTCTGGAAAGCGATCAACAAGTAGCCAGAGGTTTTCCCTTCTGTGGCTGGAGTCATACATAATGAATGCTCACTGATGGCTGCAGGAGCTTTGTGCCTATAATTAATGTTATAGAACCCAGTGGAGCTCATTTAATCAAGTCTGTAGTGGTGGTATTGACTGTAAAATCTAATGAAGTGATACTAAACATCACTGATTTGAGATTGGAGTGGGAATGTTCAAAGACATGTTTGATACCATTTGTAGCTTAAAATATTGCTAAGGTCAAAAGCACAAGGAGTTAGGACAGTGGGAAGCTTCCTGGTTTTAATTTTTAAAATGGATTTCAATTCCTTTTGATTTGGATAGAAAACCACTATTTGGAAACTGTTTGTTTTCTCTCAATATAAACAGTGAAATTTCATGCTCTGAAAATTTAATACCTAACTTGAAACGTCTGGGGCTCATGTGAGATTTAAGAAAATGTTTTCTAGGGCTGGGGAGATAGCTCAGTGGAATAAACACTTGCCTGGCAAGTGTAATGTCCTGAGTTCAATACCTGGTACCAAAAAAATTTTTTTTCTAGGGCTGTTGAGGTACCTCAGTGGACTAAGTGCCTGCTTAGGCAAGCACAAGGACTGGGATTCAATCCCCAGCACCACATATGGCACTGGCCTTGTCCCTGGGTACAATGAGCTGGCCACAGAGACTGGGTGTGGTGGTGTATGCTTGTAATCCCAGAGCTGGAGAGGCTGAAAGCAGGAGGATCACTACAAGTCTGATCTGTGTAGTGAGACCCTTTCTAAAATACATTACAATTTTTTCAAAAAACTGTTTTCTATTATTGGACATTTAGTCATAAAATGAAAATAAATGACTGAATATGGTTACAAAAGTTGAGATGAGTGCAATCATGTAGAGAGGGTAGAAAATGAGGAATTTATCAGGAGTCATAAAAATGTTCCTGGAATTTCTCCAGCAAAAAGATCAAGAGCAAAATAAATAAATAAATAAAATAAAAATCAAGGACAAAACAAAATATTTAAAAAGGCCATACATGCTTGCTGTAAATGTAGTGGGAAAATATACGTGGTGTATTAGCCTAGAAGTCAGGATGAAAGTCTTCAGTCTGCAGAAGTGCCCCTTTGAACTTCTTGGAGTAAACGGCCTTGGCAGAAACTATGATCAGTAAACTGGATTTCTGCACAAAAAAAAACGCTGAGGCTAAAATCAAGGTAGCAGAATGAGAGCCATGGGGAAAAATGACTTTGTATCTTGAAATATAAAGTACTTATTTGCAAATGTCAGTATAAGAAAGGCCGGCTTAGAGGACTGAAGCAGACAAGCAGTTGGGAGATACTATCAGTTATGGAATGGGATAGTTTGTTTCCAAGTTATTGAAGCTTGCTTATAGCCTTAACATTTGAGTCAATTCATATCAAATAAAATTACACTAGCATTTTCAGAGCCTAGAAAGAATTAGAAAGAATGTAATTCTCAGACTACTCCAAGGTAGAAAAAAAGACATGGGGACGGACCCCTTTTCTTCTCTCTATTTTCTATTTATTTATTTATTTAATTTTAGGGAAGGGTCTACAGGGTGTTCAGGGTCTAACTACTAGATCGTTCTCATAGTGATCCGCCTTTTTACAGCCTCCCAAGAGCTGGGATTACAGGCGCGCACCACCACACCTCAATTGCCCTCTCAGCATGCCCCAGGGGCGGGGTCAGCATGGCAGGCCCGGGGATCAAACCCCTGGCCCCTGCACCTGCTTGCAGGCGCTTTAATCAGCTGAGCTATTTGGCCAGCCCCAAAAGTCACACATTTTTGTTGTTGTTGTTGTTGCTTGTTTTGTGGTGCCTGGAATAGAACTCAAGACCTTATGCTTACCAGGCAGGCGCTTATGCTATGGAGCTATCTCCCTGCCCCTTTTTCTCCCTATTCTGTGCAATTGTCAGACATCTAAAAGTCACCCATCCCAGTCTTACTTTCTATTGGAAAAGATAATAATTTTCAAAGCGAAAGTAACATATTGTGCCTCGTTTAGGTTGCCAGTAACCGTCCATATTAATAAGCCTGACTGGGCTAATTTCTTGGTGTTTCTAGTTTTGTTTGCCTATTTTTATTTATATTGCTTCAAAATCCCAGTGAAAAGAAAACACTCCTCTTCCTTGTGGCAGGGAGAAGAAAGAAGAAAGTACTTATATACTGCTTCAGTGCACCGTTAACCACCTTTTAGTTTTAAATGATAAATAAGTAAAAGAGTTTGGGGAAGAGTTGATCTTTATTCTTATTGGTGTTCTTTTCATTCATTTGCAGTTGCACCTATTTACCTTCGAAATATGCAAATTTGGATCTTTGGAATTCTGGTCTTTATTTTTAACCTTTGTTATATTTCTAAATGTTCCTTCCTTCCTATCTTTTAGTCATGAATTTCCTAGTGTTTTCAGTATATCAAATATATTAATCTTATTTTTGTTTATTCTAACAATCTCCTATATATGTTTAATTTCTGATTGGCTTCTGTAATGGGCAGAAAAACGCACAGCTCAAGGGAAGCAGTAACCGAAAACCATTGCCATAATTCAGGTCAATCAAGACTTTGTTTCAGCTGCTCTCCCAGGTGCTCCCAAACTTTCTTCAGATCCTTCGAGGTAAGCGTCATCTCGGGAGACCCACGGCCTACCCTCCTTCCAGGATTATAACTTTTGGGGCCTATATAACCAGCATTTACACTGTCCTTGTCTCATATCACCATTTGCCGCTTTCAATTTTCCAGAATTGAAATTTTGCTGCTTTCAATTTTCTAGAATTCTCCTTTACTCAGTCTGGATGTGAAGGCAGACAGAGGATGCAGACCCAAACACACCCCAAAATTCTCTCCATCTCTGTCTCTCTGTCTGTCTAGATTGTACCCTGGTTCCTGTGCTTGCCTAAGCAGAAGCTTAGCCCACTGAGCTATCCACGCCCTCCCTGCAAAAAAACCCCCAAATCTCTTGAGGACACTCTTTCTCGTACAGATCTTCACACTGATTGTTTTTAATCCATCAGTCCCCCAACAACTAGCACTGGGTGTGAGGAAGGCCTTCCCCCTACTCTCCCCCCCCGCTACTTTGATGTTCATGCCATCAGATTATATCAACCATTGTTTCTTTGGTTGCTGTCATCTAGTGACACTCACGTCGGTTTCCATCATATCCAGACTGTTTGCTCCAGCCCCCTGTCACTTTCTTTGATGTTAGTGTTATCTTAATTCTTGTTTGCAGGGCTGGCTACACCATTTGATGAGCTTAGTGCAAAATTAAAGTGCAAGTTTCTGTTCACTCTGAGCACAGGTCTCAAAGGGCTGGGCTAGTTGTGTACCTACAAATTTGGTCCTGGTTGGTTAGAAATCAGCTTCTGATTTTTCTCTGTGAGTAAAATGTATTGGAGCTTTCTTGCCTCTCTCTTCTCCTCTTGTGTATGCCTTTCTTCTGCCTAGTAAGGGGAGGGTATTCATCTGTATCCACTGGATAATGTTTCATCCTTGGGCAGGCTTAATTGCAGAAGGTACTGCGCTGGCCTCTTGCTGTTTCTTATGGCTGGGCTTAGGGAAATCAGCTTTTGCTTCTAGCTTTATTTTATTGTATTTTAAACTTTCTTATTCATCTTAATGAGAAAAAACATAAAATAGCAATGAGACAGGTTAGTAGGACAGTTACAATAATTAATACATCACATATAGTTGTCTTCTAGTAGTTATTCAGAGGACAAGATGTAGACATGATATCTTGTCTAAACAATATCTTGTCTATTAGTACAAACCTTTCTTTTCATTGAACTCCAAGAAAGTAGCTGTATATCTATCCTAGTTATCATATATATATATATATATATACATTTTGTGGTGAAATATAAATATATATATTTATATTATATATAAGTATAAATAATAAAAATTAATATAAATATATTTATATTTCACCACAAAATGCTCCTTTATTTATATCCCCCATTTTGGTTTGTTTTGTCAAAGAAGGGTACTCCATTGCTGTTAGAGAAGTTGTATTTGGAGAAATCTTTAAAGGATCTTTTCATACTTGATGCCAGTCCACATATTGTATGTACTTGAATTCAGCAAAATAACTCAATATAGTCCAATAGTCCATAATTGTGGTGAGTTAAAGTCTTGCTTTAACTTGGTCTTAACCATCCAGTGGAAAAGTTAACCAAGAGGTATACATTTTTAATTATAATATATAAAATTAATTATATATAATTAATATGCTGAGCTGTAAAAGATTCAAGGCAACAACTTCAGATAGGCTGGGTAGATGGCTCAGTAGAATAAGCGCTTGCCTGGCGAGTGCAAAGCCCTGGGTTCAATCCCTGGTTCCACCAAAAAACCAAAAAAACCCCAAAACTTTCAGACAATTGATTCTAGTTTTAAAGATGTAAACTAGATTTTTTGCTCATTTCCCCAACATTTCAGGCAAGTAATTTGTGTCCAAATTCCTTTAGTGAGTGGAGAATGTTTATGAAACTTTATTACAATTCACAATAGCTAAATTGTAGAAGCAGACTCTATGCCCACCAGCACATGGATTAAGAAAATGCATTTACATACAGTGGAGTACTAGTCTGTCATAAAGAAAAGCTCGTGACATTAGTAGGAAACTGGATGCATCTTGAGGCCATAATGTTAGGTGAAATAAATCAGACACAGAGACTTAAATATCACGTTTCTTTTATATGAGAAAGCCAAAATACAATTAATAGCAAAATAAGAGATGTATAATAGGAAGTAGGGAGATAGGTCTTTCTCAAGTTTGGAGGGGATGAAGAGATGGTGGAATTTGTGGGGAAGAGATGAGGGGAGCGAAAGGGGATGAAAAGAAACTGTGATAAATTATGTCATGCACCAACTCCCATAAGGAATAGAATCATATATGCTGCAAACAGGTACTAATAAAAAATAAGAAAACCTTTACCCGTGTCCCGATTCAATCTTTGCTTCCCAGTGGTCTGCCCAACCATTCTGCTTGTTGTTACCTATGGGGTTCTGCTTGCTTAGTCCACAAATAAGATGACATTTTGACATCCACCTGATTCCTACACGCGTGTGGTCGTTTCGGTCATTGCCGAAGTTTGCAATAGGATAATTTCTCATTTGAGCTTATCAGTGATGAAGTATTGTCCTAAAATAGTTTTATCTCTATTGTCCTTTCAGAGTCAAATCTGAAAAAAAGAAACATCTTCCACATTTATAGTTTTAGACCTTCGTATCTCTGGCTGGCAGGAGAAACAATTTTGGCAGAGGTGGCCACAAATTGACCCCTTTTGCTTCTGACAACCTCAGGGAAGGAAAAACATGACTGATAATAGGAGGTGGCTGCTTCAGGCCAGCCTGCTGACAATCTCAGTCAAGCAGTAACTTCAGCCTCGGGGTCTTTCCTGACAAGGAATATTCTCTGAGTAAGCAGGGAGGACACCACCAGCAGTTTGTGGTTTTAAAAGGTGGAGAGATTTTCTGTTATTATTCCTTAAAATCCCAATGAATCCGACATGTCTGCACTGAGGGGCTTTAAGTCATGTACCCGGGCAATGTGTTGTTTCCTTGCAGGGTACCGTGGTGGTTCAGTACATCATGGATGTGTGCGAGAGACTTCTTTCTGGTATTACATTTACTAATAATTGTTCTCTTTATGAGGGTCATGTTTGTTTTTATGTCATGGATGATTTTATTCTGTTTGCTTTGACCCAAGAAAGCAAAAGTCCAAAATCTTTATTCTATCTCTCACAAACACTTCTATCCTACATTGTGTAAGTGAAATTAAGTCTGATTTTTATCGTAACTTTCCTTTATATTTTCTCTTTTTTTTACTCTTGAGCTCTTTACTTTGGATTTTATGCTACTTGGCTTTGTATTTCAAGAACAAGTCGTTTAAAAATTCTTACTAGAACAGAAAAATGTGGATAATAAACACAAAGTAATTATGAACAACATGAAATCCTTTGATCTTTATGCAATAGTAGAGCCAAACCATTGAGGTCACAGAAACCTGAAAATTTACAGAGATAGGATGAGGCATTGGAACATCAGAGTTTTAATCCCAAATCCTTCCTGTGTCATTTCTGTGTGGCCTTGTAAATGTCTCATAGATATAAATTTGCTCTGAAAAAATGTTAGTAACTTGACCTGATGTTCAGAGGCAATGTGAGGACTAATTTGCTCATGTGGAGTATAAATTTTAAAGATTGGGTTGATGGATAGAAAATTAGTAATGTTAACTACATCTTTGGGAAACAGGCAGGCTCATGTTCCATGCAGAACAAGCTGAATATTTAATTTGCCCTCATCAGTCTCCCTACTGTAATATACATCATTGCTTCCAGCCAAAGCAGTGCGGGAATCACAAACATCAGTGCTGGGGCTTTTGTGGAATTTAAAATTTACAGTAAATTTCACTCAAGTATGTTAATTTTTGACTCTACTTGAAGACTTTATCTAACATATAACAATGCACTCTCTGATTCTAGCTACTCAAATATACAGAGAATTGTCACTGGCATTTTGTCTGAAACCTTTTTTTTTGATTAGCTGTCAACAAGAGACCATCTCTGTTCCAAGTGAAAGTAAGTCATTATCATTGATACTCCAGCTTTTCTTTCATCTTATAGGCTCTGGGACATCAAGATAATGATTCCACTTCCTCCTTCCCTCTCTCCTTCAGTTTCTTCCTCTCTCCTTCTTCCCTCTGTCCCTTTCTTCTTTCTTTCTTTCTTT
>NDGN011550181.1:4258-16286 GCA_002564285.1 Tympanoctomys barrerae | reverse complement strand
GGGGGGGGAGTCATTGCTTAAAGGGAGGAAGTAGGAGAGGGAGAGGAAAGGGGAGGAGGCCAGAAAGGGAGAGAAGAAACTAATTCTTCCTCAGGGAGCTAAAGTTTCTCTCTAGAAAATTAAAGAAACAAGACAACCAAAAACTAAAAGGTTTGTGAATGACCATGTAATAAATATACAGATAATTGCATGATAACAACTTACAAAAGAAATACTGAGTTTATAACAGCACAAGAAATCAAAATGGTGGTTTATTAATCTTTCTGTATTTCTGAAAGATTTCATTAAATTTTTCTAATTAAATGCAGAAGAAATTAACAGATTTTTTTTTTCATGGCTGAGGTTGTGACATAATGCCACAGGAAATTATTTCTGGTTTAATTCACCAATTGTACATTAGCTCCCTTGGGTTCCGGGTCAATGCACGAAGCACAGCACAGTGTAAAAGATATGAGACCTGTGGGGAACTGCAAGATTGGCTTCATTTCTAATGAGAGCAAATTTTTATTTACAAGACAACCCAGCTGTGAAGCTGAAGTAATAACATGAATTAATTTAAGCACTATGCATTTAAAGGTCGAGTACTTTTAACAACTTCTCTCTTGTTCTTGAGAGCAAAAGAAAGAACTACTAAATAATATTTATAAATATTTATAAATGTTATATGAACAGAGTCTTTTTTGATACATATTGGTTTCAAATGTTATATATTTAGATAAAAAAAGATTATATCTACTTTACACAGTGGCAAAGAATTTAAAATTGTTTCATTTATTTTTAAAAGACTTCCTTCCCTCTTACTCAAATTTAACCAAGCTTTCATCAGCTTGAACTTAAAAGTCCAGAGCGGAAGTAATCAATAGAAAAATGAGCAGAGTTTCTCTGGGCTCAGGAGTGCACTCTCACATGTGAACAGCACTATGTTCATTTCGGGACCAGTCTGAGTTGCTGTCCCAGAGAGGGAAGAATCTCAAACTTGGACACAAGTCGCAGGTGTCCGGAGTCTGGTCCTGCTCTGTATTTGTCACATCATTAAGAGTGGGTAACTTCTAGTCCCTGATCTTCATTAGTAATTATCTATAATGTAGAAATAGAGCACTGGTCCACTTCACTGGATTCATGAGATGAGTCAGTGGAAACACTATGTTCATTGAAAAAAACCATATAAATTAAAAGTATTATCAGCTTTATTTGTTCATTTTTAAAGACAGTTTCTGGAAATACACAGACATAACTGGATATGCTCACTTAAGAAGAATTAGGTTGTGACCATATTTCACTTTTAAATATGTTCTTTCCTTAAAAAACTAAAACAAAAACTCACAGGTACTTAAAAGGAAGCCAAATAAAACTATTTTTTGAAATATTTGATAGGTTTTTTTTTTAGAATTTTTAAAGCAAAATTAAGCTTTGTATAAAATGTTCATCCCGATTTCACTGTTATCTCCTATAATTGTTCCTAATGAGATATTCTTCCTTTACCTCCTTATGTTCTGCCTACGCACTTAATGCAGCATTGCAGACAATGGATTATCAGCAAATAAATTGGAGGTCCACTGAGATAGCTCGGTGGACTAAAGCACCTGCTTAGGCAGTTTAGGCAAGCTCAGGGGCTGTGGCACAAGCCCTGGCATGCACCGCAAGCCCCACGCCCACCCCGGGCTGAGCCAGCGACAGAGTCCAGGCATGGTGGTGCACGTCTGTAATCCCAGCACTGCAGAGGCTGAAAGCGGGAGGATCGCCACAAGTCCAAGCTGCATAGTGAGACCCTGCAGCAACCAAACACATTAATAATAATGAACTGAAATAATTTTTACATATATATTTAAAATCTTTTTTTTTTTAAGTCAGGGTGTCATTATGTAGTGTAGGCTGACCTTAAATTCGCTTATGTAACCCAGGCTGCTTCAAACTCACAGCAATCCTCATGCCTCTGCCTCCCAAGCTGGGATTACAGATACGTGCTACCATGCATGGCTAAAACCCTGCTTCTCTAGGGAACTATTCCAATCCTGAAGTATATTTATATAAAGGAAATTATATAACGATGATTTCCCACCAAACTGACTAGGTGTGTGCTTGTTTCACCAGCCTGCGTTAGGGGCATCTACAGGTGCCTCCCTTGTTTCCTGTCTGCTTCCCAGAGGTGCCGAAGGCACAGGCCTGGGTGGACATCATCGCTCTGCCACATCCTTCCACCCGCAGCCACAGCTGTGTAGACCAGCGCGTCACACTCAGTCACGGGGAAGAAAGGACCAACATTTCCTGTCTCCGATACCTAAGCCATTACTCCTACTCCCTACTGTGCACATATAGTAGCTCCATTCCTTGCCTCAACTGCAAGGTATATGCTAATCACCTCCATTTAAAAATGAAGAAATTCATCATTTTTATTTTATTTTTTTAAATTCTCCTACTTCCCAACAAGTTCCTTTGTACTACCTTGTCCTCCTTCACATTAAAAAAAAAAAAATCATTAAGAAAGCTTCCTAAGGTAACAAACCTAGCAAGGTTTGGAGCTGCTATTAAATCCCAATCTGGCTACTTATACAGTGTATAGATTTTATTTTTTTAGTCCTTTATTTATTTATTTGGTACAGGGTCTTGTTATACAGCTCAGACTCATAGTGATCCTCCTGTCTCAGCCTCCCCAGCACTGGGATTACAGGCTGTGCCATCATGCCTGGCATCAGGGCTGGCACAGCACATGATACCAGGGACTGATCGCAGGTCCTTGTGCTTGCCAGGCAGGCACTGAGGCCACTGAGGGATCTCCCCCACCCTATAGTTTTTAAACAGTATACATAACTATGTCTATAGTGAGGCTAAGCCAATTTTAATCTCAAAAATGTGAAGTAATACAGTGAGAAACAGTGCACTGTGTTGAATTCTAGAGATACAAAGTCCTTTAGCATTGCAACATAACAGAAAAGTGTCATCTAAAGTCTTTATGGACCTGATTCTACCTGCTTCTCCTGATTCTTGCTTAATAGTGTCTTACAAATGAGCATTACTTAGGTCTTTATCATGTGGGAATTATCTAAAGCTTAGGTTAAGCTAAACATCAGTTAAAAGTTTGCATTTCCTCCACTACGGCCTGGACACCATCCAACGTAGTAACCTGTAGATGCTCTGAACCACCTTCCTCTGGCTACTGATCATGAATCCTCAGGCAATAATTTTATTCCATTCTACTAGTGAAAATTTAGAAAGTGCTACAAGCAGCACAAGTGTGCATGCATGCACATGTATATCTCTTGTGCACACCATTTCAAGCACACTTTGCTCAGTGATGAGGCAGGTTTCGTAAGGCACAGAAGGGCATATACCTGTATTTCCACATCTCCCTGGCTTGGAGCCTTGTGCTCTGCTGCACACAACCTTTGGGCTTTGAGGTCCAACTCACCTAGTTTATTACAGGTGCTCAGAGGAAATCTAAACAAAACAGTTTCCTTAAGCATCAAATTTCCATTTTCAGTTACTCTTATTCTTTGGATATTCTTACTTAATTTGCTTATCTGTTTTTCCCATTTTGCATATTACTTTACATAGTTGTTTTCAATGGAAAGGCTTCATATTTCAAAGAACAGTCTTTTTTTTCTTTTTTTCTTTTTGCATTTTAGGGAAGGGTCTCAGGATGTTGCAGGTCTGACTACTAGATCGGAGTCATAGTGACCCACCTGTTTATAGTCTCCCAAAAAGTGGGATTACAGGCATGCGCCACCAGGCCCAGTCTCAATTGCCATCTCAGCACACCCCAGGGGCGGGGCCAGCACAGCAAGCCTGGGGATCAAATCCCTGGCCCCTAAGCCTGCTTGCAGGTGCTTTAATCCACTGAGCTCTTTGGCCAACCCTTCAAAAAACAGAGTCTTGCACAAATTAACTCAAGTGATAAATTCAGTAGCTAGAAGTAAGGAGGAATTTCTTCAGAAAATATAGGTAGAAATTATGAAATGGCAATGCAATAATACTACATCATTATTATTTTTTACTTGATAACAAGATTCTAAAATTTGCTATGTACGATTGAAGAAATGGCCAAAAAAGGCAAAGCCATTTCTAAGGGAAAATAATAATGAATATTATAAAATATAAAGGTTGTACAGACTGAGCCATGATAATTGTGATAGTGACAGGTGCTAGCAGCAGGAGAGATGAATTTACCAAAGAAAAAAGAAGCACACACATGCCTATGTGCACACACACGTGCACGCATGCACACACACACACACACACACACAGATAAATAAGCAGTAAGGGTGCACTGTTGCTTCGGGCCAACTGGTCATCCATACAAGACAATGTGACTTAAACTCTTGCTTCACACTATGAAAAAATAGAAATAACACCATGTAGATCACCTCAGTAATACAACTGAGATATCCAAGGCAATAGGCAAAATTAGGCAATTTATAGTTAAACTTAAATTAATTGAAATGAAATTTTAAAATTCAGTTCCTCAGTCACATTATTCATATTTCAAGTTTTCAACATTCATATGTGGTTGGTGGTCACTTTTTTAGATAGCTACGAGATGCAAATTTTTTCCACCAATATGGAAAAATCTATTGAACACTTCTCAAAGGCATACAGGATAGTATCATTATAAGCTTACAGTTGGGAATTTTATTTCTTAATTAAGAAACACAAGCTCAATAAACAATGACAAACAAAAACAACACAATGGAAATAACTGACAAGTTCATCTATTAAAATTTAGAACCACTTATTAGGACACTATATAGACAATAGCCTTAATGCAAAGAAAATATTTCT
The DNA here is from genome assembly GCA_002564285.1 of Tympanoctomys barrerae. Lineage (NCBI taxonomy): Eukaryota > Metazoa > Chordata > Mammalia > Rodentia > Octodontidae > Tympanoctomys > Tympanoctomys barrerae. Next base: position 11,510 of record NDGN011550181.1, on the reverse strand, counting down.
AATATATATAAAACACACAAGATAATGAAAGAACATACATAAAAGAATGAGAAGATAAACAACCATATGAAAATGGAAAAAAAGACTCGAGCTATTTCATTCTATTTAATGACAAAAATATAATTAAGTCTAATTTTGGCAATACATGTCATGATGGAAGTGTTAATAAATGTCTGTGTTCCATTTTAAATAAGAGTAAGAAGGGGACAGACAGTAGCCTACTTTTTCCAACATAGATAAAAGATGACAGTGGCTCACACAGTAGCCCAGCAACATGCAAGAAGGTTGATAATGATGTTTGAACACGTAATCAGATAGATGCTTCCAATGTTAGCTTATTGTTCATTAAAAGATAGCTTTCTACCTCACTTAACAATTTATCTTTTCCTTTCTTTGAGCACACAGTAAAGTACATGGGAAGCATAAAGTACTTTTACACTATCAAAGCTTGGTATATTTGGCTGGTGAAATGGAAAACTTTGAGTTAAAAACAGATGTGAAAATACTGCAAATATAACTGAAAGTACAGAATTTCCTCAAAGCAAAAACAAATTACCATCACTGACTTAATAGACATTAAATCATACACTATCTTAACTCCTCCCCAACACACACACACACACACACACACACACACACAAATGAAGACAGGATTAGAAAAATATTTTCCCAGCTTCCATACAGAAAAAAGTACTCACATTTTAATAAAACTTAAATTTTAAAAACTGATCTGTTGCTCAAAAATTGAATTAGCACTTAGCGCTTGCCAGGGAAGCACTTATTCCACTGAGCCATCTCCCCGGCCCCTCCATACAACCAAAGGTGTGCATTTATCAAGATCCTTGTAATCTAAAAATGACAGCAACACAATGAGTTGACTAGCAATTCTGATACAAAATCAAGATTATTAGATGAAAGCACTGAGAATGAGACATCTCAGTTACAGGAAATATGACAGTCACTGGTAATAAAACTGTAGAGCCATACATGAATTAGAATCCCAGATCAAGCATGAAGAGTACACGATGGGTGTTATGCTAAGGACAAGCAATCCAGAAGTTGTCAAAGATGTGATCACTCTATAGCAGATGGACTTGAGCTTCCAGGCTGGCTTTCAAACTCTCCCCAAGGACAAGACTGTGCACTGTATAGTCTTGACTCCAAATTCCAGGGAACTGGATAACCAGAGATTACTATTATCACTAAGAAATGTGTAGAGCAAGCATATACTAGCCTAAACAATGGAGGAAACTTAGGATTGGAAAATCAAGTCATGAATGCAGGCATGTAACTCTGCTTATAAAAGAAATAGAGTATCACAGAGAACAAAAAGAGATCCACTGGTTACTTTTCTCCTGTTGATGAGGCAAAATACCAACACCCAAAATTAAGGAAGGAAAGGTTTTAGCTCAGTTTGTGGAGGTTTCCATCCATACTCAGCTAGCTCCAAGGCAGAGTGGCACAGGGCAGAGGGCTGCAAATAGCAAAACAAAACAAGAGCAAAATAAAGGGAGTGGAGGGAGCAGGCCTCCTTTCCTCCCTTATACTGTATGCAGGTGATGTCCCAAGATGGTATAGGAATAGCACTCTCACCCTTAATCCCGCCAACCCAACCCCCACACTGGATCATTAATTAATCACCAACTCTAGGGAGCTGCCCCATGACTGCACAAGGCTTTGGGGGGACATCTCTATACAAACCCTAACACTGGATCAGAAAACTGCTGAAACTGAGTCCCTTCATTTGTCACCAACAGGGAGCTTCGTTTGTGAGGACCCTAGGCAAAGACAACTATATGTTCTGCCTCAAGCCAGATTCTATGTGGGCTTAAAAATAATAAACCGCAAAGAAAAACAAAGGAAAAGTCATTATCTCAAAAAATGGCATGAAATAGACATATTTTTTAAAGTAATGTTGTGAATAACAAAAGACACAAATATTTCTTGCATTTTGGAGGGGGTGAAATTTTATGTTCAGTGGTATGTATTTCTAATTAAAAGTTTCATCTTTCCTTTTTGAGACATATTCTTATTGCACATTAGATTTTACTTTCTCATAAATGTTTGCCTTTTCCTTCCTCCTCTGCTACAAGGATCTTAATCATTTTATCTTGCTGATTTCAAATTCTCTGTTGCAGTGGAGACATACAACTTTATTCTATCTTGCTGTCATGGGGGTAAAAGTGCAAACATCATTCTTTTCCAAACACCAAGCACAGAGTGATCAGAAGAGCCTTCGTCATCAACTTTTCAGCCTGATGGAAGAGACAAGAGAAACACTGAAGCTTCTGAGCAACGCAAGGCAAAAAGTGTACCCTAAACTCAGAGGAAAGGTCATTCTGTTGGTACTTGCCTCTTTCAAGATAATTCTTGCTATGGTTTGTGTCTGGTTGTCCCCCAGGGCCTCATGCAGTGATGGGGAAGACTTCTAGAGTTTGTGATTAAACTCGTGATAAACTGGGATTATGGGTGTGGCTGCTGCTGGGATTATGCATGTGAGGTGGACAGCCTGAATGCAATTTAAGGGAGAAAGACTTGCTCTCTGCAGCCATTGTTGCTGTTACGCCTCCCTTTTGCTCTTGCTGTTTCCCTCTCTTCTGCTGCCACGAACTGCTGCTCCCTGCCATGTGCCTGTCTGGCTTGGAGCCAGCTTTGTATGGACTGAAACCTCCAGTTAACTATGATCTAAATAAACCTTTCCTTCCTTCATTTTGAATGCCAGCTATTTTGTCCCAACAAGAGAAGAGTAGCTGAGAGAAATCTAATGCAGATACCAATAATACTACAAATTTAATAATTACTTGGAGTTAGGACAGGGAATCTTTTTTTTTTAATAAGAAGCATTAAGCAATTTACAAGGTGACCTATTTTATTTTGGATCTAGACTCCCAACGAATCCTATAGCACTCAAAATCTTTTACATTGGCAAAATTTAGAACAACATAATCAAACCTTTTCATAAGCAAGAAATCAAAATCCATTTGATATAACCTTAAAGAAAAGCAGAGAAAAAAATGTCACTAGGGCTCATAAAACACTCGCCACCCACCCGCCCAAGAAGGCCTCAAAAGCAATTTTTTGTTTATTTTGTGTTTGGCTGTCTTCTGTCCTTCCTTTTTACATCACAGAAACTAGCATTCTCTTCCTCCCAAGGAGATAGATTAAAAACCAGGACCTTTTTTCCCTAAAGCAAGCCAAAAATACCTAAATATACTGCTCTAATTTTCCTCTACTTCTTACTATAATAAGAGACAGCCATAGGGAAATTCTCCAACCTATCTTGTTCAAGGTAAGGCTTAAGACACCTGCTCATTCTAGAAAGAGTACTGCCCCCTACCTGAAAGAAAGAAATGTCAAGAGAAGTCTGAGACAGTTTCAAAACAGGTTAGTAAGATAGTTACAATAGTTAATATATTGCATATTGTTGTCTTCATAGTAGTCATTCATAGTACAAGATGTAGATATGATATCTTCTCTAAATTTTTACTAATTTCTATTTAAGTATAAAATTTGGAAATAGTCTACTTAAATAAAATTTTACATCTAAAGCCAATTTAAAAATAAAAAATTTAAAATAAAAGAGAAGTCTCAATAGGCAGGCCTTTCTGACTGCCCTCTCCTTCAGTTCAGGGTTAGATCATACTTGCTTTGTTCAATCTCATTTCTAAACCACTATTCAGATTTAATCAAACCTAAGCATAAAAACAGATACTTCATCTTGGATGTGAGGGTCTTCAATCTAAACGTTCCTTGTCACATAAAGCTATGGCCAAATAAATTTGATACACTTTTCTCTGGATAAGCTGTCTTTGGTTACAAAGGAGATAATTTATGATATACAAAATAAAAACCCTTTTGTACCCCTCAGATACCCACATGCACTTCAGCTGCAGAGCTAAAGCACTGTCCAGAGGATGTCTTCTCTGGCTGCAAAGAGCAATTGCAAATGCTAAAATCTGAACAGTGCAAACGCTAAGAGTATGGTTTAAGTGTCAAAATATGGAATCACGTTACAGCATCTAGTCTCAAATATGAATTTTAAGGGGTCACTGAATGCTTTAGTGCCCGTATTCTTTTACTGTTGCTTAAAAAAAAGGAAGAAAGCAAAGCAATTATGGTGTCTAGCCTATGTGTCAATTACACAAGATAACACACACAGTACCTGGAAATATCGGCACACAACAAATGCGAGTCACTAGCACTGACTGGTTTTGTGTCTATGCTCTATTCCTCTCCTTGAGAAACAGCTTCTTCCACTTACACAAGTACCTGCACAGCCACTGCCCAGAAGGAACATTTCAAAAGCAGGGACCATGCCTGATTCACTCAGTGAGCCTGGACAGAGTGCACACATGGTTCTTTCACTGGATCTGAAGAGAAACAGAGTCTCGTATGTGTCAGCAAGAATTGGAACATTGACTCTGCTGGTACAAATGTTTCTAACTCATAGATAATAAAAATGTAACACAAAGCAGTTCACTGGTACTTTTGTTCTCAGGATAATATTTAAAAATTCTTTTGAATAAATAAAGCTGGGAAAGAAGAAATGGGCTGCTTATAAGGTGGTAGGTTCTCTGTATCCAAGAAAACTTTTTAAATTAAAACTGTATAATCACTTTTAATAGATTCAACAAGATTAACTCACTGTACAAAAAAGGTAGGCCAAATAAATGCCTTTGTCTTTGATCACACAATTCAATTTAATGTACAAAAAGTGTGCACATAATCCGTAATTCTAAATGGAAGTCTTTAATGCAAATTTGGAATTCAAATATCTCTTTGTCTGAATCCTACCATTCTGAAAAGCAAAAGGCTATGATTTTTATTGTGAATTAGGCCAAAGCTAAACTTTCACTAGAACAGAAAACAGTTGGTAAAATCTTCATGTTAAAGAAACTCATTCTAAAAGTTTCAATACCCTCTTTAGATATATCTGATAGGTCCAGTTATTAGGGTAGTTGAGAAAGAAAATGGATCCACTACATTCTCTTTATAATCCCATGCTACAAATGGGAAGATACAGTTATCTGAAAATGAAGTTAATTTCCAAGTAAAACATTGTCTCTGTTATGAAATGCTAGCATACAATGTTCAAATTCACTACAAACAGGTAATTCCCACAAAACCAGAGAGCAAAAATTGATTTGAAAGCAGAAAGGAGTGATGAGATTAGTGACCCCATGTTTCTTGGGAAGTTCTTGATCTTAATACCTACATGTAATTCACCATTTGAACAACTGCTAAACAGGGATGATCATTTACCTTAAGAATTTGGATAATGAACAATTATGACAAACGTTTTTACCTGGAAGGACACAATTTAATTGAAAATAACTAGTTCTGTGTAATCTTTATCTTCATTGCCTGGTGGATGCAAAATTTGCAATAGGGAAGCTCCAGTGTGATTTATTTTTTTAATGGCAAAACTTAGTTCAAATTAGAAAACTTGCTCTTGTGACTTTGAAATACAGATGAATTTTACTCATCTTTTCGGTCTTGCTCTTTAATGCAATTTTTTAATACCAGAAGTCTCAGCCATGTTGAAAAAATGAAGTGAGATTATATAGAACATAACTGCCATAAAAGTGGTAAGTAGTCACACTTTCAGATATACATAATAACATAACAATTTATGTTATCCACATGGTTTAACAGACGTTTAAGTACCTGGTATATGGAAGAAAATTATACAGTATGACTAGAAAAACTATTTCAGGATGTTATACTGTATAGCAGATAAACATATAAATGTTCTTGATAAATAAGCAATGCTGCTCTGTGGCAATGGCTATACTACTACAGTTATAAAAGGAAATAACTCAGGCTATAGATGTCAGGAAGTGGTTTCAGTATTTTTCATAACATTCTGCAATATATGCCAAGTCAAGTTCCCATGAAGCAAAAATCTTTGGGATTAGACAAAACTGCTGAAGCAGTTAACTATACCAATAAGGTTAACAAATTTGCTAACTTTAATCACAACAGAAATTCGAAATTTTAGAACTTTACCTCTATATATGATGTGCAATCCACAGAAACAAGAAGACTAAGATGCCAGTGAAATGATTTGCGTAATGACTAAATTCCAAGGTTTGGGAAGACAGAGTGATTCTATCAATGATACACAGAATAACCACAGTGATTTCATGTGCAATGTTCATCCCTATCCTGAGGATAAAGCTGGACTGATTTTCTCTATTATCCCAAACCCCAGGTCTTGGCAATTCTCATTTCAATAATTCCATTTATCATTTTGCTATTACTCTTTATTGTATCAATATTAAAATGTAGTAAACCCTATGATCCTTGTGTTTATTATGACATAAGAAAACAGGCATAGTAGCTACATACTTTGACATGCATTGTAAAACACCTGAAAGTATAATAATTTAGGACTATAAAAACGAATTATACATTTAGATACTCTTTAAGTTTGTGCAGGGCTTTATAAAAATACTTTCAAAATTCTAGTTGGCCTATAATGATAAAGATCTTTGCTAGCAACTGAGATTGGGCGTGGTGGTGCATGACTGTAATCCCAGCTCTTGGGAGGCTGCAAACAGGCAGATCACTACGAGTCTGATCTAGTAGTGAGACCCTGAACACCCTGCAGACCTTTCCCTAAAAACATACAAAAAAGATAAAGATCTTTATTCAAGCCAATGTCATCCCATAAAATCCAAATGCCTTGAAATTATACAAACAGTATTTGTATCAAGTAAGTATGAAAAATTTTGAATTTAGGCTTTTTCTTATTATAAACACTAGTTAGAGTCTAGTACTTTTTCCAAACCAAACAGCATTTTATTAGTGATTAATGATAATAGATGACAGGATCCATACTGCTAACAAGAATTTACCTTTATAAATCTTACAGAAGAGCATTAATTTAATATGAATGTATGACTAAATACTTGAAGAATTTATCAATAATACTATCAGACTAATCGGCCTAACAATAATGCTATGAAAATGTAACTTCAGCCTCACACAATAACATTAACTCAAAATATGATTCATATTATTTAGTGGTAAGATCTAAGTCAATCACTTCATAAAGTTAGCCAGTCACCTATCAACAGATGCGTTTATGACACAACATATGGAGGGTCACTGAGAGTTCAAGACCAGCCTGGGCTACAAAATGAGCTCAAGGCCAGCCTGTGCTCTACACTGAGAGTCTATCTAGATCTCAAAAGAAAGAAAGAAAGAAAGAAAGAAAGAAAGAAAGAAAGAAAGAAAGAAAGAAAGA